>JASDQU010107955.1:676-30544 GCA_032191745.1 Picea mariana | reverse complement strand
GAGATGGTCTGATGCCAGGAATGCATGTCTGGTGCAAATTAGGGTTATAATAGTCAAGGAACAATATTACCCTATTGGCAACTATGAATACAAGTACATGAGATGGACCACACTGCATCAAGAGAGGGGCCAAGCAGTGTCAGAGTTCACCAATACCTTCCATACCTTGCGCACCAAGATGGGTATAAAATGCTCTAAGCGACATTTGGTTCTGAAATACTGCAGGGCTCTACACAAATACATCCAAACTGAAATGGATTTTCTAGATTGATATGCTCTTAAAATCAAGCAGAAATTTAATCACCAGAACAAACGAGAGTTCGGGTCTACAAATCCAAAACAACTAAAGTATGGTAAAGATGACCCTAACAACTAGCCTTCAGAAAACCACTACAAGCCACAGGAAAATAAGGGTAATGAAAAGACTAAGAAGGACACTGGAAAATGGTGCAAAATCCACAAAATCCCCTGGCACAACACCAATGAATGTCACTCAAAACATTTATTGGTGGCTGAGATCAAAGATAAGGAGTTGAACCCTGATTCAAAATTTGATTAAGAAAATACTGGTAGAAGACATATCATCGACACAGACCCCGCTACTACTTTCACAATCACAACAATTCAAGTAGAATAACTAGTAGATCCTGAAGAGGGGGAGCACCTCTTTCATTCATATATGTGGGTGAAGGGGACCCCATTGCATTTCATTGTTGATAGTGGAATCCAGAAGAACCTCATATCAATAGAGGTAGTCAAACAGCTGGGATTGTCGACAACACCACACTCGCAACCATACAACATCGGGTGGCTTCACCGAGGACGAGATCTTCGGGTCATCTAGTAGTATCGATTGTCATATGACATCCAACCCTTCAAGGATGAGGTATTATGTGATGTTTCCCCATTGGATGTCTGTGATGTTCTCTTGGGCCAGCCATATCTGTGGAAGCGCCATGTTATTTAAGAGTCTCGACCCCCTAGTGTCATTATTACTCTGGGGGGTCATCTCTATAGGATACCAGAGGTAGTTCCAACTATTTTACCACCTAAACAGTGTCGCAAGTTAGTATCTCATACTACAAAATTTGACTTCTTAACAATCTGTTCAAAAGGTGAACAAAAGGACACTACAACCACTACAGCCTCGGCCCAAGCACCTTCTATCCAACAGAAGCAGGTCAAAAATATTGCAGCAAAGCGTAAGGATTCCTTCTGCACACAATCTCATGTAGCCATATTGGTTAAAAATGTCCAACCCTTCCAACCACAAGTTTGTGACAACCTTCAACAAGCTAAGCAGCGCAAGCCCATGGGCTAATTTTCCATGTTTTTTCCCAAAAAAATGATTCTTCAATTTCCATTTTCTAAATGTGGTTCACCCAAATTCTATAGAATTAAATTATTTTAACTTGGAAATAGCCCAAATTTTATAGAACATATATAAAATCCTTAAAAATTTGAATATGTTTACAAAAATATCATCAAACATTTTATAGTTTACATATTAAGGACTAGCAATATCCACCAAGGTTTCTACAATCTGAAATAAATTTCCATCCTTGAAATTATCCCTGGTCTGGATGAATCAATTACACAGTGATATGGTGTAATGAACGATGTTGATCTTTATGACTTGGATCATTATAAAATAAATATGGATACATTAATTGGCAGATATCATTGAAGGTTTTCCTAGCATGACAGAAAATCATAAGGGTGAATTGATGAAAAATTGCGTCAACATGTTATTGGACTTCAAATTGAGTTAGGAAACACAAAATATTACTTAATATGTTATATTTTGATTTGGATTATGAAAATTACTAATACATTGTTTATAGTGTGTTTAGGCACAAGGAACATGTTTATCGATTGACATACACACAGATAATGAGATTGTATGGAGGTGTACCAAGTACCATCGGGAGAGGTGGAGCAACATCCGTGGTTCCACCTATTAGCACTCCTTTTGTGGACTTCGTTGAAAAGTTATGGACACTTTTACGTTGAGGTTGCACATTGCCATGAAGGTAGACCACATATTCAATCACTCTCAAGGATTAGCTGAGAGATGCACAATAAGGTGAAAACTTTATTCCTCAATGACCATTAGTATCTCAACAAAGGGAAATGAAGATGAGTTAACAATGTCTTCATTGTTGCATTATTTCCCCATCAAGAAAAGTTGGGGGCTTGAAGGGCATGCAAATCATGGCACCCTTGGAAATACAATAAAGTAAATCCTAAAAAACATGAGATACATATCACCCTTGGTTTCATTAGCAAATTGGAAAATTGATTAATAAATTGAAAAGTGTCTAAAGAGAAATTGTTTTAATATGCATTTCATCATAAAAAGAATTAATCTTATAATATACATTATATTTAGAAAAGAGTAATCAAAATATGGATTAACTTAAAATAAATATGCATAGATCAATCAGTAATTAGTGTTTCATAATATAAAGAAGATTTAGTTGAAATAAAAATACTAAGAAATAAGCATATAGTTTAGAGAGTGTGCCTGAAATTAAATTAAGTTAATGATTTATTAGTAAAAACTTATTTCTAGTGCACCCTTAAATTATGGAGAAATATAGAATCTAGAATTCAAATTCAAATTGAATTTTGAGAAAATAAATGTAGGCCATAAGAAGATCAAATAGGAATCCATAAGATCAAAAGAACACCTAGGAGTAAAAACATGAAATGTGGGATATGGATGAGTAAATTCATTATTTATAAATTTTAAATGGGTAATTACATGTGCACTTGTGCAAATGAGTGACACATAAAAGGGTGAATATTTTATTTTTTTGTAAGTGAGTTTGAGATTCTATATTACTGAGAAAAATATGGTACAAAAAGGAAAAGAGGGGTATCCCCTAATCTGCCAAAAAGGAAACTAGATCAAGGATCCCGAAGTTGCGTTGTCTACATAAGCGAGGGGAGGGTTGGGCTGCCACCCTGATAAACTGACCTAGTCTTTGAAAACTCGTTTGAAAAAACTATACCATAACATATACATAAAAACCAAGAACGTATAACAAGGGTTGCCCATACACTGACAAACAAAATGATCATGGGTTGAGACTACGCTAGTCCAAGAGGATTGGATGGCTTTCCTCTCCTTCCTTTCTTGCCTCGTTCTCCTTTATCTGCTCCACCGTGCACGTCTTTATGATGCAGGATGGTGTTCCCCGTCGGTCTGCTAGAGTGATATCCATGTGTTGGAAATAGCAAAGGTAGAGGTGGAATTTTCCGGCCATTCGTTCCATTTTTTCATTTTGGCTCCTCTGGTCCTCTGTTATTCTTCTTGCGTTGGACTCCAGGTTGTTGAGGCAGCTCAGAATTTCTGTGAGCTCCTTCTTGTGGCCACGGTTTTCCACCTTGTTCATATCATTCCTGTCATCTCTCAGATTAATTATCAACATTTTTGTGCGCCAAGCTTCCTCCATCGTTTTGTGGTAGAGGGTTTTCCTAGGTTGTGTGGCCCCTGGGTCCCTTATCCCATCTGCTTCTTGGATGAGTTCTACCCAGGCTTTTCCCTGGTGCTTGGTGTTGACTTCTCGCTCCCACCTATCAATGAACACTTTTCCCTTTGGATCGACCTGCGCAAGAAAGGTTCCTTTGGCCTCTCTGGCTGCCTTCTCCATCCTTGTGATCTTCTGAGCACTTGTTGGCAGTTCCTCCCCCCTGTGGGCCCCTCTTACTCTAGCTATTCTTCATTCTTACCATCTCAGTTTGAATGCGATGTCTTATGTCTTGACTTCATCCTCTGCTTCTATTCGCCCCTTCCTGGTCTCTATAATTTCTCCTCGTTGGTTTGTAGCTATCCTTGATGCTTCTTCTTTTAAGGGGTTTCCTCGGTTGCGATCTTATCCTGGTAATCATGGGTCTCCCATAAAGGCGTACCTTTTGGTCCTTTTTCATTGTTTCAGAGTGTGAGAACTTGGGAACCCTATCGGCGTCCATGCGCCAATCCTTTGCCTTGCACATTGTATGCCAGTCATTTCCTCCCACCGTATATGTGCGTGGATGAGGTGTACCCATTTCTACCCATAGGATATTCTTTTGATCATCGTCCTTTCCTGTCTACATATTAACCTTTCTGCTCTCCCACAGACAACCCCTATACTTCATTCTATTGACCGGACCGTGGTGTTGTACCTCCTCTTTTGGTGTGACCGTGATATACATTGTAACTCATGTTTAAATGGTGGCCTATCAAATTCTTCCTGGATCCTCCTTGCCCTTCAATTAATTTTGCGCCTTCAGCCTCGATGTGGTCATCCATACTTCGGCTTCCATCATAGTCCTTTACTGCTAGTTGGGTGGAGTCTGTCCAAAACTGACCCTTCGAGATGTTACACCATGTGGAATCCAATTCTAGTCCTTCCTTGTCTACCCCTTCGTTAGTGATTCTCTCCACTAGTCCATTTGCTGACCTTTGGACCTAGCGCAACTTCACTGTGATCCCCGTCTACAAATTCCCTTGAATGTTTTGCAGGGAGTAAGCCAAGCACCAGTGCCTCTAAATTTTTCCCACTCTGGTGCCATTTTGGAGTTTCCTTACTGTGTTGATGACCAGCATGAAATCACATTCTACTATGGCATTGGTCATCGCTTCCTGGTGTAGTATCTCAAGGCTGGTCTCCACGATTCCAAATTTAACGGTGTTGTTGATTGAGTTCCCCGGAATCCCAGTGTACAGCTGGATAAGTTTTCCTTAATTGTCCCTGATTACTCCCCCCGTGCCTGTTCCTCCTAGGTTACCTTTCGATGCCCCATCGAAATTCAGCTTGAGGGAGCCCTTTGGTGGCGGTTTACAATTGCGCTCACCTACTTGTAGTTGCGGCAGCTCTCTTACCTGATTGGGGTTGCATCCTTCTTTTAGTTGAAAAGCCTCTAGAATTTGAAGATCCCAGTTTGTGAGTTGCGCTCCTCCTGTTTGGCAGTTGCAGCTCTGTACCATTTCTCTTGTCATGGAGATTTTTGTTTCCTTGATATTTTCTGTTGTCCATCTTTGGTTCCTGAAGATGTGTCGGTTCTGTTCCTTCCATATTTCCCAAATGATCATGCCAAGGATTAGGGTCCAACAAAGATTCACCTCTTCGTTTTCACTGTAGTTTTCCTTCCAAGTGTTTATAGTTGCGAAAATATTACCTCTGATCCTATTAGACTGTCAGAAGATGTCTACCACCCAGTCCCAAACTTCTATTGTGTAGGGACATTCATCCAGGAGATGGTTCATTGTTTCCTCCTTTTCTTCACATAGGTGACATCTTGAAGGGCCTATGAATCCTCCCTTCTTTAGGTTTTCCCAAGTTAGGATTCAGTTGTGTAGTATTATCCACGGGAAGATTTTTATTTTTGGCCAATGGAGGCTATTCCAGAGCTTGTCCCATTGATGCGTCGAGTCTTCTTGGTCCTGGTCTGCTATATAGTGGCGTTATTCTTTAAGATTGAATTCCCCGCTGGCTTTGTGCCCCCATCTCAGCTGGTCATTTTCGTCCGTGACTGCAATTTTTTCATCTCCCCAATTCCTCCTCCACCTCTTTACTGTTGTTGCAGTCTAGTCTCTAGTATGTGGGGTGAGAGTGTTCCAGATTCTCCATTTGTTGCGATCTGTTTCTTGTTTCCAATAATGGTAGACTCGGGTTTTTCCTTGAGCCATCATCTCTTGTTGGAGTTCCTCTCGGCCTGGTTTTCCCATTCTAGGTTCCTGTTGCCAAGCATCCTCCCAAAATCGGGCAGTTCTGCCATTTCGTATTTCCCAAAAGCTATGTGTCTGGATCCAAGTCTTGTTGCGCCAGGCTATGTTCTAGATGGCGGAACCTTCCCTGGTGCCTCTGAAGCGGATTTTGTCTTGGTCACAAATGTCTAGGGCATACTTTTTCTTCCATAGGTTGACCCATGGCGTGGTAGTTTTTTTGACCCAGTGCCACCAGAGTTTCTCCCCATAGGTGTCATTGGTCACTTGTGGGTCATGTAACCCCAGGCCTCCTTTTCTTTTTGGTTACAAACCTTCTCCCAAGACAGCAGTGCCCATTTTTCCCTTGTTTTTTCTCCTCACCACAGAAAGTCCCTTTGTATGGCTCTTATTTTTTGTAGAATCCCCTTGGGGGTTGGGAAAACGAATATCATAAAGGTTGGGATAGCTTGCGAAACCGACTTGGTTAGGATAAGTCTTCAGGCTAGGTTGAGGGATCTGTATGCCCAATTTTTTACTCGTTCTTGTAGATTGTTGACTATTCCTTCCCAAGTTGATAGATTGTAAGCTTTGTATGTCAAAGGGATGCCCAAGTACTTGGTTGGGAGGGCTTTTCATTCAAATCCCAAGATGTTGGCCAAATTCCTTTGGATTGCGGGGTTGGTATTAAAGAAGAAGATCATAGATTTGGACTGGTTTATCTCTACCCCCGAGGCTTCCCCAAACTCGTCTAAGATTCATTTGTAGGCTTTCGCTTCCTTGACCGTGGGCATGCCATGAAGTAAGGTGTCATCCATGAACTGTTGGTGTGTAGAAGTCGAGCAATTCTTGTAGGGTTTGACACCTTTTATTTTCCCTGTTGCGGTTGCGCTTTTTATGCTTCGACTGAGACCTTCCATCATTAGGATGATTAGAAAGGGGGACAACGGGTCTCCCTATCTGATGCCTCTCGTGGGCCATTAAGGTTTGGCAGGGGCTCCATTTACTAGTAGCTAGAAGCTTGTTGTGGATACTAGTTTGACTATCCACGTGATCCAGTGTTGGGTGAAGCCGAAGGCTTCTAGGGTCCTGACCATATAGTGCCAGCTAATTTTGTCATAATCTTTTGCTAGGTCCAGTTGTATTATCATTCCCCCTCTTTTCTGAAGCTTCAGGGTGTGGATAAGTTCATGGGCATGGATAATATTGTCCATTATTTTCCTTCCTTCCATGAAACTTGCTTGTTCTTGTGAGACCAGTGTGGGTAGGAGTGGTTTTAATCTATTTGCTATAACCTTGGAAATTTTCTTATGCACCACATTGCACAGTGCTATAGGTCTGTAACGATCAATGGTTTTGGCTTCATTTTCTTTGGTGATAAGTGTAATCATTGTAGAATTTAGTGCTTTCAAAATGGAGGTTGACCTTCTAGAGTCTTCCACTACCCTATAAACGTCATGTTTGATGACTTCCCAGTAGGCTTTGAAGAACTCCACTGTGAAACCATCTAGGCCTGGGGCTTTTCCATTGGGCATTTCTTGGAGTGCTTGGTCTATTTCCTCCTCCAAAATGGGATTTTTCAGGTTGTTATTTTGTTCTTTTGTTACCAGGCGAGGGATATGTTGGATTATCTTTTGTATGGAATCTGTTATATCTTGGTTAGGTTCCTGGGCTATCCCATGGAAGTGGTTTACCAAAGTTGTTTCGATGTCCTTGTGTGATTCTCTTTCTATTCCATCCTGGTCCCTAATCTTCAAGATTTTGTTATGGGCTCTTCTGGCCATGGTTGTTCTATGAAAAAACTTGGTGTTCTGTTCTCCTTCCTTTAGCCATATGATCTGGGACTTTTGTCGCCAGAGAGTTTCGTCTTGCTGTCAACTCTCTTCCCATTCTTGGGTCATCTGGATCTCTTCCCTTTTTCTCTCCTCATTGTAGCCCTCTGAAATGCAGGTTTCCTGGAGCTTTTTCATTTTTTCTTCAATGTTGTTCTTCTCTTGGTTTATATTCCCAAAAGTGTCCTTGTTCCACTCCTTGAGCCTATATTTGATATGTTTTAGTTTCTTATATATTTTGAACATCCTTGTCCCTTGCTCTGGTTTCTCCTCACACCACCACTGTTTGATTCTTTCCTTGAAAGTCGGGTGTTCAATCCAGAATTTCTCAAATCTAAAAGGGTTGTTCTTTGGTGTGTTCTGGAAGCATGCTTCCAGTTGCACTGTCTAGTTATCAGATCCCCCCCATGGAAGGATGTGGTAGTCTAAGGTTAGCCCCTGCATAATGATTGACTCTGACATTACGAATCTATCGAGTCTTTTTTCTACCTGATGTTGGCTCATTCGCTTATTGTTCCAGGTGAAATGGCCATTATTGGTTTTCAGATCTACCATCTCCACTGTGTCTATGAATTTTGAGAACCCCTCCGCATATCTATCCAATCTTCTTGTACCTCAATTTTTCTCCACAAGTGAAATGATGATGTTGAAATCCCCAGCTAGGATCCATTGGAGGTTGTTGGCTCATTTTTTAAGATCTTTTAGGTCTCTTAGCATTCCTCTCCTAGCCTCTGACACCTGGGGTCCATACACATTAGTGCATAAAATCACCTATGTGTTCCCAATGAGTTGCAAGAAGACCGTAAGGGTATGCCTTGTCACTTCGGCTGCTATTAGGATTAGTACTTGTGGGTTCCACAGGGTGAGGATACCTCCTTCCATTTGGTGGCCTCTAATAGCCACCATCTTGTACTTACTCCATTGTTGTTGACTGATTGTTTCCATTCTGTCTGTATTACACTTGGTCTCTTGAATAAAATAGAGATCCGGTTTTTCTTGTTTTAGTGTATTCCTAAGGATTCATTGCTTTCTTGGGTTGTTTAGGCCTCTTATATTCCAAGTTATAACCTTCATTTAAAAATGCGGGGGGGAGTTGGAGAAGAGTTTTTTTATCATACTCGAGTTTATCAGTAGCACTCCAAGCTCCTGTAGGACTACACTATTTGATTTCCTGCCTTTTTTCCTCCGCGTCTGCTTGGGTGAGAGTTGTGGTTGTCCCTTGTCGGCTTTGACTCCTAGGTGTCCAATCTCCCCGTGTGTACACTTTAGGCCTCTAGATTTGGCTTCCTCCCTTAGGAGGAACAAGTACTGCATGCAGTCAAGTTTCTCTGTTGGTACATTGTCTACTCCATGTATTTTCCATTGCTCCAGTATGTTTGTGAGATCTATCCCTTCCCTTTCCACAAGGTCTCTGAGTTCCGGATATTCTGTGCCTACCTCGCTTGGTGTCATTTCTGCCTCTCCCTCTGCTTCTTTCATGGGGGTGTTGTCATCTTTGATTTCTCCTTCCATCGGAGTTGCGCAACTTCCCTGTTCCTTCAGGTTATCTGGTCGGTCGATGGGCTTGTTTGGTGTTTTTTCTCTGACTTCCTGAGATTTTTCTGTATCCTTGTTGCTTTCTGCCCCTTGATTGGTTTTATCCCGTCCTTCCAGGTTATTACGGATCTCTGGGTTATTTCCTGCTTGGGCTTTTCTCTGCTTTTTGTTGGCTCTTCTTCTGGGGTTTGGTTTAACAAACCCATCCTCATCCTCCTGTGGTTTGGGGTTTTCCATTTCCTATTTTTTATTAAGAGGGGATTCCTTGATCAAATGACCATGTTCATGGCACCTTCTACATCGGAAGGGGATCTGTTCATAATCGATGCTTTGGATCCATTATTCATCCCTGAATTCGAGGATTATGGCTTCTGGGAGCACTCCTGACACATCCATCTCTATACATATTCTTGCATAAGATGTGTATCTCCCTTTCAGGGTGGCTTCTGCGGTCTTTATATATTTCCCCAGTTTATTCCCTATTGCTTCAAAAGTAGAGGGTAACCATTAGTCTAAAGGTAGGGAATAGAGTCTCAGCTAGACTGACACCTTTTTGAAGGTCTCTTTTTCTGGAGAGAAATTTTCCTTCCATGGCTGCATGTACAGTCCTGTTGATGCATGGAATTATGGCCCTCCTTCAAATACTCTATCTTTGTCTTCCAGGTTTATAAATATTGATGTGAAGAAACCTTTTGAGCCCAGATGAAGCTCCACTTCCCCGCTTGGCTTCCAATGATATTTGATCCAGTTTACAGTGTTCTTTCGGTGGGCCACAAGCCCATAAATTTGCATATTAGTGCATGTGCCTTCATCTGATCCCTGTAGAGTTGCATCTGCGGATCCTCCAGTATCACCTTGAGTATCAATGATGATTTGGGTTTGCATAGGTTGCGCCCTTCTACCTGGTTGGTCTTCGTTGCGTCTTGCGTCTCGTTATGGGTTTCCCTGGCTTTCTCTTTGATGCATTCACTTTTTCCCTGGTTTCTTTCCTGACCTCTTCCTGGGTCAGATCCCTAGGTGCCTGTCATTGGTGCCTTGAAAAATGCACCCATTGGCCTTTTCCCTCTATCTACCACTACCTGTTTGGATGAGGGGGTACCCTTACCCCCCCCCNGCGACTGTAAAAAACCCTAGCCTTGCGGTTTCTCCAAAAAAATTGGTGCCCACACCCGTAGCTCTATATTTAATTATAAAAGGGTGAATATTAATTTAATAGGTAATTTAGTAAAATATAATTATGCATGGGTTGGACAAGTGGCACGAGTGACAAATGATATAAAAATAGGGCTTGGATTTGGAATAAAACACTTTATGCACCATCATGCTCGATGTTTATCGTAATGTTGAAATGACTTTTACTTTATTTTTTGTTGAGAGTTTGGTCTATTGGAATTTTTAGAGAAGTGCAGATTCTTGTCAAGATTGACGAATTCAACCTTCAATTATTTCTAGTAAGTATTTTTCCGTGTAACCCCATTGTGATTTGAGATTCCTTAGGGAAGGATAGTACCAAAAGGAGTTGGTAGGGAGGTCAACTGATGTAGACCATGAAATATTAATATTATTTCATTTTATTTTCATTTTATAGTAAAAGGATTAAGCTTGTAGAGATCAATAATCAGTTTGCATTTCCAACTATGATAATTTTGTTATTTAAAAAAAATGAAAAATTATGCCCAACTTGGATGCACTGACACTATTCTCTCAATTCAAAGTTAGTAGATAACTTATATCATATTATTTGCATCTATGATGGTACCATTGAGATATTGTGTAAATGTGCCTATAAATGTAGTGGGCAACTTTAGTTTTGCACAAACCAACTCTCTAGTAGGTCTCAGCAAAATATTGTTGATGAATCACATTCTATTGGACTATGATCATTGCATGTGTAGGGGAATTTTATTCACACCATTGTCAATAGGTCCAGACCACTTATGCGCATCATGGTTAAACTAAAGATCAATTTTGTAAAAGGTAATATACTTTTATGCTTCATTCGCTTCTTGCCCAGTGGAATCCTAGTTAACTTCTAAATAATTAAGATCTATTGCAAAAACAAAAGGGTTATCGAAACCACAACATAATCCTTCTACCAACCCATTAGCCTAAATTGCACCAAACAATGGATGGTCCCAAACACTTCGACGAAAATAATGATATGAAGTTTTCCATTATCATCTGACTGTAACAAGTCCAATACTTTACCTCTGGCTACAACTATTTCTTGCATTTTTCTTCCCAAAATTTTCCATAAGTTACACATACCACACTTGTGGCTTGTTGTAAAGTTAAACTATAAGGAAACATTGTTTTGCGTCATCTCTCAACTCCTCAAATGGTGGAGGATTCAACTCCATTCTAGCTATAGGGGAAATTCTTCTAAATCAAAGTCCCTATACCTATCAAAGAAAAGAAGTTTCCCGATATCTTTCATAACTATATACCTAGACGAATAGGTCCAAACTAACTATAGGAGAAATTCATTCATGGTTCAACAACATTTCCTAGACACTACCGAGATATATTTCCCACTTCTGAATATTTATTTCGATGTGGGTGAGGGGGTTGTATCTATAAAGTAGGCAACTAAAGTTGAAACACTGGTGAAGTTGTCCCCCAAGATTACCATTCCTCTAGAGTTATACTATTCCCAATCATAAAAGAGGTCATAGGTTTGATTCTGTCTTCCTCATTGCCGAAATTTATGCCATTGCATAAAATTTGTGGCCAAGTGTTGTAACAACTTACACCATTTATGAAATTATAGAATACAAGAGCTATGGGTTTGAAATCAATATCTAGATAGTACTTTTGCCTCTATATCTTGCATTTTTGTTTTGAAAAAAGATCCATTTCCTTGAATGCGCAAAAATTTCTAGCTATACTTCAATTATGAATTACTTCAGGATCTCACAAAGTCTTAAAATTTAAAAAAATAAAAGAAACAAAATAGTGTCATAGCTCTTGAGACTTATTAGTCCCTGCTGAAGGCATAGAGGGACTATAGCGATTGATAATTCGTTGACTTCATATCAGTTTGTCCTTTGACTAAAAATGTTTGCATAATCTCTATTGTTGGAACTAGAGAACTAAAAACATTATTTTTTATATAATAAAGTATACCATATATGTTGTGATCTGATTGGATAACATATTGGAGGTCTTATTTCCAACTTCGTTATTCCCGATGTTTTATATGTTACCATATCCAAAGTTTTTTATCATCTACGGTCTTTCTGAATTTGTACTTTTTATATTAAAATGTTTAGATATCCAAAGTTTTGAGCATCGAGAGTCACTTTTTTATTAGTTGACTTCATATTAGCTTGTCCTTTGACTAAATTTTTTTTGCATAGTCTCTATTTTTCTAACTATTGTTATTGTTATTATTATTATTATTATTATTTGTTATTATTAAGTACCTAGGCATTTTTATTATTACCTATGTGAATAGGCCTACCACACTGCATTGTTTCTTAAATGTTTACAGAGTGTGAGGCCCTTGGACAGTCCTATCAACCTTAAATGTTTACCTAACAGGCCTCACATCCTTAAATGTTTACTTAACAGGCGTGTCACAATATATTTTCCTCTGATTTGTTTTTTATACAATGTTGTCTATAGTGAATATGGGAAATATTTTTCTTCAACGACATTACTGGTTCACTAGTTGATGCTTGCTCGTTGGTTCGGTGGATGATGCTTATTGTTGTTTGATTCAACTTTGCAAAGTTGAGGTCATGCAACTGCACTTGCACCTCTTGGTGCTTGTTCACTATTTTTTTGTTTGCATGTTGCTCTTGTTTGCTTCAACTTTGCAGGGCTGAGGTCCTTCATCCGCAGTTGGATCTATTGTTGCAGTTTTCACGGCTGAGATTCTGCAACCGTGATTGGAACTCCGCCTCTGTCATTCCCCATTGATGCGTGGGTTTCATTTCCATGTTTACCTTCCTAATCCTTGTTTGTTGTTTGCTATTTCCAGTTTTCAAGTAAAAATTTTCAATACTGGGAATGCCTAAGTCAAAATCCTCTTACATAACATCTTTGTATTTGAGTACTACGACCAGAGAACCAGGGGTGCGACGTTGTCTTGGTCTTGTTCTTGAAATTCAATGTTTGACACAAAACCCACCTCTATCGCATCCATAGTGACATATAGAAAAGGAAATCGATTTTTCTCCTCATTTGTTATGTTCCTTAAAGCCATACGTTTGGTGCATTTTTTTCTAGGTTGTTCCCATACAATTACATGTGCCAACTTCCATGTCCTGGAAATCAAACCAGGACTCGTTGGAAAATAGAAATGCAAAAAAATATGAGCTACAGTCTGAAAAAAATGCACCAAACGTATGGTTTTCAGGAACAAAAAATGTGAGGAGAAAATTTGATTTCCTTTTTTATATGTCACTATGGTTGCGATAGAGGTGGGTTCTGTGTCGAACATTGACTTTCATGAACAAGGAAAAGACAAAATTACAATCCTCTTTCTCTAGTCGTAGTCGTCACATACAAAGAATGGTCTGGAAGAAGATTTTGATTGAGGCATTTCCAGTATTGAAAATTCTTACTTACAGATTGGAATAAAAAAGAAACGAATAAGTATGCAACCATGGCAGTGAAACTTACCCATGAATGGGGAACAACAAAAGCGCAGCTCCAATCGCGGATGTAGAATCCCAACCGTCCAAACTACAACTTTCATAAATGTTTACAGAGTGGGAGGCCCTTGGATGGTCCCCACAACCTTAAATGTCTACCTGACAGGCCTCACAACCTGAAATGTTTACTTAACAGACATGTTACAATACATTTTCCTTTGATTTTTTGGATACAATCTTGTCTGCAGTGAATTTGGGAAATATTGTTCTTCACCGACATTACTGGCTGGTTGGTTGATGCTTGGTTGTTGATTTGCAGGATGCTGCTTATTGTTGTTTGATTCAAATTTGAAAATTTGAGGTCCTGCAGCTGCAATTGGACATCTTGGTGCTTGGTCATTGGTTTGTTGTTTGATGCTTTCTCTTGTTTGCTTCAACTTTGCAAGGATGGGGTCTTGCATCTGCAGTTGGACCTGTTGTTGTAGTTTGCACGGTAGGGGTTATGCATCTGTGATTGGAACTTTTATTCTATCGTCCCCCATTCACTGGTAGGTATCAGTGTTGTGGTTGCATTCCTGTTTGCTAGTTGTTGTTTTCTATTTCCAGTTTGCAAGTAAGAATTTTCAATACTGGGAATGCCTGAGCCAAAATCCTCTTGCAGAACATCTTTGTATGTGACTACTATGACCATAGAAACATGAGTGTGATGATGTATTGGTCTTGTTCTTGAATTTCATTGCTCGACAGATATCCCACCTCTGTCACAGGCATAGTGACATAAATAAATGAAATCAAATTTTCTCCTTGTATTTTATGTTCGTCAAAACCATACGTTTGGTGCATTTTTTCATGTTGTTTCCTTCCAAAATGTGTTGTTCCCCTTTGAATGTCAATACTGGACACAAAACCCACTTCTGTTGCACCCATAGTGAGATATAAAAAAGGAAATCAAATGTTATCCTCGTATTTTTTGTTCTTGAAAACCATACGTTTGAGTGCAACCCTTGCACTGAAACTTGCTCATCAATGCGGAACGCTAGAAACATAATTCCAATGGCGGATGTAGAATCCGAACCATGCAAAGTGAAACAATGGGTCCAATTGCGGACGCAGGGCTTCAACCTTGCAAAGTTGAAGCAAACAAGAGAAAACAACAAACAACAAACCAGTGAGTGAATTACCAGGCACTATTTTGTGACTACTATTGGGCTACTATTTTGTGACTGAATTCCATATTAGAGGGAGTGGGAATGACCACGCACTATTGTGGATAGAGAGTGCACCGGTCTATGGAATTGACAACAACTCACAGATTGAGCAATTTTTGGACAAATACATGACATGCAACACAAATCATTTGGATCCAAGGCTTTCCAAATTTCATAGACAATATCATACAAGGAGCTGTAAAAAATGAAAAAAATCACATTTCATATACAACTTCCTTGTGCCGCCAATGAGAACAACAAGAATCGTAGAGCCAATTAGTTTGCAGGACAATGTTGTCATTAAGAAATCTAAATCTGTGTTTGCATTTCTAGAACAATGAGACTTTCATGACTTAATGAGCTTCCAAGACTTCTTGGCAGAGCTAAATCTAATAGAAGATGTACATCCAAGGCATACAAGCTACACTTAAACAACCAACAATTTTCCTTAAACGAAAAATTTTACATATATGGAACAACAGTTTCTCCAAGGACCAGCCAACTATGTGGAATGCAAATACAGATGCACAGTATGTCCTCAATGCATATTCCACAACATCATATTGTACCTCGTACATGACAAAGGCTGACAAATCTATGACAAGTGCATTGAGAATAATATGCAAACAACATGAAAAAAATCATATTGATACTATGCAAACGACACATGCACTTGGAAATGCATTGCTTGATCTTCAACAAATGTCTTCTCAACAAAAAGTCCACATTGCACTTTCCCTGCCCCTGCACCGTGGTTCAAGGAAATGTGTCTTCACAAACACATCTCCACTTGAGAAACACAAATTGGAACATGGTTTTGCATTTGGGCCACCAAAAATACTATTAAAATATAATAATATGAAAAAATGTTGAAATAGATATAAACAACATCTCTTTGAACTTGAACCAAAGTTTGTCGAGCTCCAACTATATTTCATAGATGAGAATTTTTTTCCCATAGTTAATGTGTTTCTATGGCTTCATAATTATTAGACTAAGTGTTGTTGTGTGAGGTATAAAGTTCTTTTCTCCCTTTCTTTTTCCTCTTCTGTGCTTACCCATTTTCCCCTTTTCTTCTTCCCCTCTATTATCCGTTTCTAATTCTATACTTAGTCACGTTTCTATGCTCGCAGGTTCCTGGGGTGGAAAACTGACAAATCCTCATCTCCTCTATATCTTCACATCATGAGTCCAACCGACCGCCGTTCATTTGCAGACTTAGCCAATTTTATGGCCGTGGGTTCACGGGTAGGTGTTATCAAACTCTCATGCCCTGTGTTCGAGGTATACATCTTGCATCCAAAACTTCGGTGATCTATTCACAAGCCTCACTCTACCTACGATGACCTAGTCTTACTGCCCTACCTTTCCATACTTATTCGAATCTTCAAATTTTCGCGGGTTCACGGACTCCCGGGTTCACAAAAGTTTGAAATCATTTTTCACTCCCCTCCATCCCAGTCACCTGCTCCCCTTCCCAATGCACATTAATTATGATTTTACTAGTGACAACTCACCAGACAGGTTTGAAAAGATTGGAATTAATAAACGAAAAGCTCGATGACATCTCCCATTAAAACACATTAATGGGAGAATATTATGGGATCTGATTATTTTTTCTGTCGATCTTAAATTGGCAAAAAATTGTTGATTATTTTAGTTTTTTTAAGGCATCATCATAGTAAGAATGAAATATTGTACTAGCCCACTGTCATCTAGAAAGGTGTTGATGTCATGTCCCTCTTTAATATTGTGCATATATTACAGGTTGTCATGGCACTATCGAACTCTCATGCCCCATGTTCCATGATATACATCTTGCACCGAAAACTTATGTGATCTACAATTTGAACTCAGACTCCTCTAACTTGCAAGATTCACTCTACCTACGATGAGTCTGTCATTGTCTGTCTAACCGCCCCGCCTTTCCATACTTAGTTGATTCTTCACCTTTTGTTGTCGTAGATTCATGGACTACTGGGTTCAGAAAGGTTTGAAAGTATTTATTGCTCCTGTCCATCCCCGCCACCTTCACACACTGCCCAATGCAAATTACTAAGATTTATATTTTCTCACAGGAACCCTAGATGCACTCCATTCGCCTGATATCGAATTGG
The DNA here is from genome assembly GCA_032191745.1 of Picea mariana. Classification (NCBI taxonomy): domain Eukaryota; kingdom Viridiplantae; phylum Streptophyta; class Pinopsida; order Pinales; family Pinaceae; genus Picea; species Picea mariana. Next base: position 13,555 of record JASDQU010107955.1, on the reverse strand, counting down.
TAGAGGTCAATATTATGGGATATGAATTTTTTTTGTGTGTGGATATTTAACTCGGAAAAATTGTTGTTTACTTTAGTTTTTTTAAGGCATTATGCACCACCTTTCCATACTTAGTCGATTCTTCACCTCCTGTTGTCACAGATTCGCGGGTTCCCGGGCTTCCAAGATCACAAAACTTTCAAATCATTTTTCTCTTTTGTCCATATCCGTCACCTTCGTGCCCTTCCCAATGCACATTAATCATGCCTTTATTAGTGACAACTCAACACAAATATTCGAAAATATTGGAATTAATAAGCAAAAAGGTCGAGGACATCTCCCATTAAAACACATTAAACCAAAATTTACATAATATCATATTATCATTCTCCAACGTTCATTTTAAATACTTGTTCCCATTTCCCTCTATCATCGAAAACTTAGGCTTTAAGGTGCCTTCCTTGTAATGTTCTTGGTCATTCACATGTGAGACAACTTAGAGATGCCATTCAGGCCCAATTAAAAGACGAGGGAGTGGTTTTATGTGACGTCATCTTTGAGGGAAAAAAATTATGTTAGCCAATAGAAACTCAGACAAAAAAAATTCAAGTACCTTATGATTGGTATTCTCCCTATATTTGATCCTTTGGTTGGTTGAAAGTCCTACCTGAGATTTTGTATGTTGAACTTCTTTGTTTTGTTACTAAAAATTGGAAGGAACTTTCAAGTCACCTCCAAAATGCACCTTTGTTGAAGTATATAGCTTCTTCCAACAACACAGATTTGGAAAGTGTATAAAATCCTGCAGACCACACTAGAATTTATCTTTCGTCAGAGGATTCGCCCATATCGTGGCTTACAAAATGGTTTGGAATATTCGGAAGTGACGCCAAATATTACTCCATGCGTGAATATACTAAGACGAAAATTATAAATTTGGATTCTCACGAGGGTGAGAAACTATATGAGTGATTGAATCAACATCCTAAAATTACAGAACTTTCTATGTCAAAGTTTGTTGAGCGACTTCTGGGTGTAGTAACAGACTTGATATAAAGTTAGCTTCTTTCTCAAATTTTTTTCACCGACCTCTGGATGTAGTAACAAACTCGACATACAATCAACTTTATAGCACTACTGCACACTTTTTTCACTATTCCTATGCAAATAATTCCATCTGGGTCGAAGAGCTTACCACTCTTTACAAGAATATTCTCCTACTGGCTGAAGGTGGGTATATAATCAGGGAACGAGGCTCTCAAAATTTTATGATTCCTACATCGACAAGTAACTGAGAAAATTTAATGGGAAGGAATTTTGGAATATGGACTTTACAACACTTTCTGAATATTACTTTATACTACCACCTTCTGCAGGAAGTTTGATGTATTTAGGTAATGATTTGGTTTCTGAAGATCACCCTTTACTACCACTTTCGTGTAATGATTTTGTTTCATTCTTTAGAAAAGAAATTGATGTAGTAGATATTCCAGAGCTATTTCCAATTAATATCAATCTTCTTGTTGTTTCCCGTGCTTTGAATAAGGAGAATTCATTTATTATGTTGCAGTAGATCCGATATTTGAAAAAAAATGGAAGTTGATCAATGCTTGAAGTATTAACTTGTCTGGTTCTCAAACAAATCGCTATGACCTTGCCACAAGCGTCTCTCGATTTTTTCATCAGGATCACAGGTCGGTAATCAAAGAGTTCCTTCCTGGATGTAGAGTGCTTCCATCCCCAACTTGGGTTTTCACATATGCTTTTATTGCTAGCTTGTTTCTTTATCCTGGTGGTCGATCTTTCTATCCCAACCAACACGATGAAAATAAACTAGCTCTAGGGATTTTGATCACTTCCATGGATCTGAGTTGACTATATATTAATTTCAGTTAACTTAAAAATGTTTATGTGTGCAACCTAATGTTAGACATATAAATACAAATTTTTATTTTTTTAAATATAAAATAATGTATTTTTTTAACAGACGACTGGTCGAAAAGTTTCAGGTGTTGTTTGGGATTCACGTCCTTCAAGGATGTAAATTAATTACACGGTTAATATTGCTTGCGGAAATGCATTCGACCCGTTGTCGACTATGGAAATTGCATTAGCACTGCAATGTCCAGATAATAAATGTCTGACATGCACCTAATGTTGAGGTCATCATCGCACGGGACACACAACCTCCAAAGATTTTTGGACTCACAACAACATTGTAATTGTCATGACAAAGCAACGCTAAAGTCGATGATATTTTGCAGGTTTGACAAATTTGTAGTCTAAGTGCTTTGACAATGACATACTACTTGTTCACCACATTACCACCCTGTAATTGATGACAATGTTCCCATTGCCACCGCCAATGTCGATGTCCTAGGTTGAAGCTATCTGGAGCCTGGAGTCACTACCAGTTTCGATGTCTGAACCTCAAGCTACCTGGATCCTGGGGTCACAACTTCATACACTTGACATTAGTACTAGTATTGATAGAAAGTTGATTGTATGTCGACTCTGTTACTACATCCAGAGGTCACTCAACAATCTTTGAGATAGAAGTTGGTTGTCTGTCGAGTCTGTTACTACATCCAAAAGTCACTCAACAAACTTTGAGATAGAAAGTTCTGTAATTTTAGAATTTTGATTCAACCACTCATACAGTTTCTCACCTTCGTGAGGATCCAAATTTATAATTTCCTTCTTAGTATATTCAGGCATGGAGTAATATTTAACGTTACTTCTAAATAGTCCAGACCATTTTGTGAGCCACGATATGTGCCACTCCTCTGACGAAAGATAGATTCTAGTGTGGTAGGTAGCATTTGATACACTTTCCAAATCTATATTGTTGGAAGAAGCTATATACTTCAACAAAGGAGCATTTTGCAGGAGACTTGAACATCCCTTCCAATTTACATCAATAAAACAAATAAATTCAACATACAAATCTTCAGGCAGGCCTTTCAACCAAACAAAGGACCAAATAGAGGGAGAATATCAATCATAATATACTTGAATGTTTTTGTCTCACCTTCTGTTGGCTAACATAATTTCCCCCCCCAAAGTTGACGTCACATAAAACCACTCCCTTGTCATTGAATTGGGCCTGAATCGCATCTCTAAGTTGTTTCAAATGTGGATGACCAAGAAAATTACAAGGAAGGCACCTTAAATTCCAAGTTTTCGATGACAGAGGGAAATTGACATTTATCAAAGTACATAATGTTGCATAAAAAAGATAATGTAGCCAGGCCATATCTAGAAGAGACAAATTATTTAAGAAGCTAACTGAGATAGATCTAGCTAGCATCACCCATGAAGTCCAAGACCCGAAATTGATATTTGACTCGTTGTTTTTTACCAAGCAAACATTTGATGATCAAGTTGAAATCTATAATAGACTGTCATTTGAAAATTTCTATAGCATTCTTGAATATGGTGAAGATGGCGTGAAAAAAATTGGCTAGTTGATTAGTGGATTAAAAACCAAGATATTGAAGAATCATTGCACAACCTCTCTATTGATCTAAGGGACTTGGAAAGTGAATTCTTCAGTATAAAAATCGGGCATGAAATCAATGTGATGACCATCAGGAGCTACATCGAGGAGTGGTTCAAAAAGGTTGTTGACAAGATTGCCAATGAAGGGAAAAGGACGCTTGAGATGATTCCCATAACCATCGAGGTTAGCCATAAAAGGACATCAGGGAGCAAATGACAAGGCATGAGAAACCATCATAATAAGTTCATATTGATCACATTCTTCTATCTTTGTCAATGTATTCATCCAGTTAGTCTACCTCTTTAAATAGAAAGGTTTAACCCAGGACTGACAATTTTGTCTTTCTTTTTTCCAGGTCTTGTTGTCTTCCATCACTGACTTTCTTCTTTCTACAAGATTGATTCTTCTACATATTTCCTTTATGGTTCGTGTGAGCCCCAATCTCAGTCATTATGGAAAACACATTTAAATTTCAGAGAATATGTGTTGAACTATATAATTTTTTTACAAATTACAAGAGAGTTACTTTGGGAAATAATCTCAGCTGTATTTTGTAACCCAATTTATCTTAATATAAAAATATTTGAGGTTGATGTATGGTGTTTTCCAATGTTTAATATTGTTTTTTTTTTAGTTTTGTATTTTGTTTTTAAATTGACTCATTTTCCTGTACAACTATTGATAGATTAATTCAGCCTCTTTCTACAAGAATTTAAGACACTCCTTGATCCATAGTTAAACATGCACGACAATATTTTTTTTCCCCTGCCCAACACTTCAATTTAAATAAAAACTACTCTATTCGCTCCTTGCATTTTACATGGAAGAATAATTTGTGATAGGACATAGTTTTGTGGCGCCCACCCTAGAATTAAGAAACAAATGGGTGGGACCATCCTTCTTTCATTATTCAGGGCCCTGGAAATAGAGTCAATGAATGACTCTATTTCAACATGGAAACTCAGGTGTTGACGTCATGTTCCTGTTCAATATTGTGCATATATTACATCTTCTTGTATTTTAGAATATCCTTACATATAAAAATGTTACGTCATATATTTATTTTTCTATTGCTTATGGGTTTGAGCGAAATTTGCAAACCGATGGTTTACATTTGGACCACCAATAATCTATTAAGATATATTAATATGAATACTATTCGAATAAGTATAAACGAATTCTCTTTAAACTTGAAGCTGAGTTTGTCGACCTCCAAGTATATTACATAACCGAGACTAAATGTTCTTTTCTCTTCATCTATATCGTCACATCATGAGCCTCACTGACCCCTGTCCCTTTCAATACTTAGCCAATTATATGACCATCGGGTCCTGGGTTAGCGCTATCAAACTCTTATGTCCCGTGTTCCGTCATATACATCTTGCACCCAAAAATTTCATGATCTACATTTCGGCCCCAGACTCCTCCAACTCACCAGCTTCACTATACCCCGGTTCACAAAAGTTTCAAACCATTTATCTCTCTCTTCCATCCACGCCACATTCGCACCCTTCCCAGTGCATATTCATTTTTCTTTTACTAGTGACAACTCACAACATATGTTCGAAAAGATTGGCATTAATAAACAGACAGTAGATGTTGTTATGTGAGATACTTACCCCTTTTCCCCTTTTCTTGTTCCCCTCTATTATCCCTTTATGGTTATATACTTAGTCGCCTTTCTATGATCGTGGGTTCCTAGGTTGTCAGACATACAGATCCTCATCTCCATTTGTATCCTCACATCACGAGTCCAACCGGCCGTTGTTCCTTTACATACTTAGCCAATTTTATGGCCTCAATTTTCGAGGTTGGCACTATCGAACTCTCCTGCCACTCATTCTGTCATATACATGTTGCACCCAAAACTTCTATGATCTACAATTCCAACCCAAACTCCTCGAACTTGCAAGCTTTACTCTACCCGGGTTCACAAAAGTTTCTAAGCATCTATCGCTGCTTTCCATCCCCACCACCTCCACGCCCTTCCAATGCACATTAATTATGCTTTTACTAGTGACAACTCATTAGATTCGTATCAAACAATTGGCATTAAAAAGCAAAAACCTTGAGGACATCTCTCATTAACACGCATTAAACTGCCATTTACGACACTCCGACCGACCATCGTTCCTTTCCATACTTAGCAATTTTTTTCCCCGTGTTTCGTGATATACATATTGCACCCAAAACTTATGTGATATACAATTCCACCATGGGCAACACAATCTACGAAATTAACCTCCCTATTACCAACCACTTCCCCATTCCATATGTAGCCACTTTTTCGAACACAAATTCCTGGGAAAGTGGCCTCTAGATTGTACTTCCATTGTTCTGTGACCTACAAACAACACCTGGACCTTTGCAATATACAAATTGGTTGTCAGACTCCCACATCATCCCCTCTTCAGTGCTACACATTCTGCACTCAAAATTTCAGAGCCATACAATTTGATCGTCGGGGCCTCATGTCTTCTGCGGAACCCTTGTCACCCTTCTCACCCTATTTTGGATCCTCGGGTTGGCAGGTTCATGAAATATCCAATTCCTATTCATTGTTTCATGTGCCCGCCACCTTCGTACTTCTTTCCAAATATGCAACAACTAAGGTTTAATGCTAACAGTGCATCATGCAACAACTGTAAAGATCACCATTAATAGGCAAAAGGCTCGAGGAGACAGTCACACTGACTATCCCTACACAACTTGTCCAGAAACAAGGAGAAAAGATCTTGCCAGGTAATGGGATATTTATTACAAATTTCAATATATTAGCGAAAATGAGTCTGGCCTACCGTTTCCCTATTCCATACCTAGCCACTTTTTTTATTGTGGGTTTCCAGATAGGTGGGTTCAAGATTGCGTTTCCAATGTTCCGCAACTTGGAAACAGTACCCGGAGTTCCGCGATATACAAATTGACCGCTGGACTGCCCCATCATGCCCTCTTCTGTGTTACACATTTTGCAGTCAACACTTCCAAGACGTACAATTTGACCCTTAGGCCCTCAACTATGTTGGTTATACCTTGTAACCCTATTTTGAAGCTCGGTCGACCACTTTCGATAATTAGCCATTCCTTAATTGATGTTCCCTGTCCCCGCCACCTTCATACTTCTTTTTGAATATGCAATTAGTAATATTTAATACTAACATGTCATCATGCAGGAACCGTGAATATTTCCGTAAATGAGTGAAAGGCTCGACGAGATCTCCCAGACTTCCGCGATATACAAATTGATTGTCAGACTCCCACATCATCCCCTCTTCTGTGTTACACATTTTTCACTCAAAAGTTCTGAAACATACAATTTGACCGTTGGGGCATCACATCTCTTGGGGAACCCTTCTCACCCTAGTTTGAATCTCGGTTGACTGCTTTCCATACTTTCCCATTTCTTGGACTCTCTTTCGCGGATCCTAAGGTTGGCGCGTTCACGAAATCTCCAATTCCTAGTCATTGTTTCCTGTGCCCGTCACCTTTGCACTTATTTCCAAGTATGCAACGACCAAGGTTTAATGCTAACAGTTCATCATGCAACAACCGTAAATATTGTAATTAATAAGAAAAAGACTCGACGAGACAATCACATTGACTATCGCTACACAACTTGCCCACAAACATGCAGAAAAGATCTTGCCATGTAATGGGATATCTATTACAAATTTCAATATATTAGCCAAAACGAGTCTGCCTTACCGTTTCCCTATTCATTACTTAGCCACTTTTTCTATTGTGGGTTCCCGGACAGGCGACTTGATGATTGCGCTTCCAATGTTCTGTGGCCTGCAAACAGTTCCCATAGTTCTGTGATATACAAATTGCCCACTAGATTTAAAAAATGAAGAACGTTTCTATCTAGAGACGATGACCCATTTTGGAAACCATGTCCCCAACATGTCAGATATGAGAAGAAGACAAGAAGATCTCCCCTCTCTAAACTGGATCAAACAATTAAAAGCATGTTGGAAAGATAAATTTAAGAACCTACATCTCATTGTCGATTCATGTGAACAAGCCATATCAGAGAAAGAATAATTATTCAGAAACCTGTCTGAAATAGACTTAGTCAGAAGTACCAACGAGGTTCAAGACCCAAACTTAATCCTTAAGTCCTTTTCCTTAACCAAGCAAGCCTTCACTGAACAAGTTGATATTTTAAAGGGGTTGTCTTTAGAAAATTTTTGCGACATCCTTGAATATGGTCAAGATGATGTGGGCAACTGGCTAGTGGACTATTCGGCATAGAATGAAGAAATTGAACAAGATCTGCATAGTATTTCTATCGATCTAAGGAAATTAGAAAATGCGCTTTTCAACATAAACATCCGGGATGAGATCAACGTGGCCCCCATGAGAAGCTACATTGAAGAATGGCTCCAAAGGGGAATTGACAAGCTCACCGACGAAGGGAAACAACCGGTTGGCATGATTACAATGGTTATCGACGAGAGAAATAAAAAGGCATCAGCAAGTAAATAGCAAAGGGAGAAATAGATACCATCATAGTAAGTCTATATTGATCACATCTTGCTTTCTTTATCAATCTAGTTATTCCACCTCTTTAAATAGAAATCTCTAACCAAAGACGGATAACTTCCAATTTCTTCTTTTCAGGTCTTCCTCTCTACCGCTGCCCACTTCTTCTTTCTATAGTCCTATTTCTTGTACTTATTTATTTTATGGTCCATGGGAGCCCCAATCCCAGTCTATATGACAAATGCATTTAAATTTTCAGAAATATGTAACAAACATTATTAATTTTTGATAAATTTCAAAGAAAACTACTTCGAGAACAATCTCGACAGTGAATTGTGACCCTGTTTTTGGAATGCTAAATTAGTTCTCTTTATGCATATCGATCATCTTCTTTTATTTTTTATGTGCTGAGAAATTTTTATCTTCAACTATGTTGGATGTCAGGAAATTGTGTTTATTAAATTTGAATGTTTAATGTGTGTGATTCCTGGTCCTTTTTTGCAGGAACCTTTATTTCAAAAAAAAATAAAACTACTATTATCCTTTTGTATTGCTTCAAGTCATTATGACAGAAATTTTCTAAGTCCCATATTTGAACTATACACGCCCCAGAAAAAAACCTAAACAGGAGTATCACATCTATAAAAAATGCAGAAGGATTGAGATCCTCGTTAGGTTTATGTTTCAGTGCCAACATATTAATCTGCAAGAATATCCCAGTTGGTGCTATACAAAGATGCCCTCTTTTTGGAGAGAAATTAACTACTTTGAATAGTTAATTTCTGCAAATGTATAGGAAAACTAATTCGATATTGGACACATTTGCAAAAAAAAAAATGTTTCTTTCTCATCCACCGTATATAACTTTATTTATCCTAGCACATATAGAGATAGACAATTTAGATGATCTGTTTAATAGAATGAAATTCTCTCACAAAGTCACTTTCTCGCTAATTACTTGTTAACCCCATATTAATATAATATTATGATTAACTAATTTGGGAATTCGGGACTCCGGCTCTTTGCAGTTCCATCCTTACTTCCGCAGTGACATTCTCCCTGGGTCATGTATCAGCTTGATGTCTTATGGTTGGTGTGTCACACAATGGAACAAGTCATTTTCTGCATGGATACCACCTGTACTTCATGCTAGTTCCCACGTGTCCGCTGCTTCGGGATTCTATTTCTCCCTCGGTCCCACCATAACAGTGCATTTATTCGCATTCCAACTCGACAGGGACTACACTGCTATGCAACACTTGTTTATTCACGTATACATACTTAAAGTTTCCGTGACACTTCCACCACCATACCACTGTCTATGTCAAGCCCTATTCCATGTGCTAACTCCCCTATAGTCTTGTTAAGCACCCGATCTAAGAAACATATCTTTTACCTTTCAATGATTCTCTTGTTAAGCACTTGATCTAAGGAACATATCTTTTACCTTTCAATGATTCTCTATTTATGAACTTAAGTATAAATTTTCATAGATATGGAATTAATTACAAAATCCTTTTTATTACATAAATATAAAGGAAAAGTTGAAATTTAAAGTACTATTCTTATATTTCCAAAAAGTGGGTTATTCAAAATGTGATAAAATATTATATAATTATTGCTAAGTACTTTTGAGTAGTTTATATATTGTACATTCATTCATCTATGACAAAGATTAAATAATTAAAATGATGGTTAAGATTAAATAAACAATACCACTAGGTTTATAAAGTCCAAGAAGCATGTCCTCTATCACTCGAACCAACACCGTCTTCATTAAGTTTACAAAATATATAGAAAATCTAGTCCCTATGCTCCAGGAATCGAGCTCAACTCCTTGACTAAAGAAGGACTTGTAACAATGTCACTCTTTTTAATCACACCATTATGCAAGCCAAAAAAAAGACGAAATGCAATAGCTCCTTATCACAATCCACACTCTGCAAATTTGTCAATGATTGTGTGTACTCATCCAACAATCTCGGATTTCTTCTAACTAGTTTCAAGAATCTGGATCATACCACACTTTAGTATCCTCTGTAACACTTCGCAAAGTTATGTACTCTAAAACACACTGCACATTGTTTTCCTTATAGAAAACGTCCTTGTACAGGTCTCCCTTTTAGAGATTTAGCCATTGTTTTTGTTAGACGAGCAGCTACCGCTTGATTCTCCTGGGTGCTCGGCTATTGTGGGAGCACCTTGATTTATTGCATGCTCTAGACTTCCCATTATTTAACTCATATGTAGACCTAACCTATTTGAGGCACCTGTGCGCACAACTTTGACACTACATTCGTGTACTTGCCCATCAAGATAAAAACATTGGTTGTTGCATGAATGATCGGTCACTTGGATTCATTGAACAACGCTGCATATATTTTGTTTATTTTACATGTGATAACATTGGCTCCAATGGGGATGGTGTCCTCCTTGTGAGGCGACAAAGAACTCGAAGACCAGGTGCCTAATTCATTTGGTTGTTCCCAAATCACATCTTAAACCTGCAAACTGATGTTGCTCTAACCTGTAACCAACTCATTCTGCTGAAACCAAACTGTAAATCCAACTGTACATTGGAATCTGAAAACATGGCTACAAAAACTCATTGTTGGAAAGGATGCTCAGGGTGTTGAGATTATTCATCAAACTTACCTACTCTAACTGAAATAGAGATTGCTTGGTCAAGTGAAATCAAAGATCCAGTGCAACCATGCAAGAACTTTGTCCATTGTTTGATTTTCTTGCATATATTTCTTCTGGGGTGAAAGTAAAACCCCTCTTAATGGCAACTCATATGAAAGCTTACAAACAAAAACAATTTTCAGAAGATTTGAAAAATTAAGCATACTCATTGACTTGAGATATGTTGCAAAAGGATATTCAAAGTATTACAGAAAACAACCTTCTTGTATTAACCCTTCAACTACATTCTCGCTTCCATGCAGTTCCAATTGATGGTTGTCATGAAAAGGCTGAAAGTTTTCATAAGAATGTTGTGATGAAAAACTTGTTGGAAAAAAGGACATGATTCATTTGGATGCTAGCTCATCAACATCTACATTTTCATATTCATACTCAACCAATGGCTACAATTTTAAACTAATAAAACCTTCCATATAACTAGGTACATGATCATGAAAAACAAGAGAAGGTTGCCACAACATTATGGAGTTGGTCAATGTGCTCCAGTGAACTGGTATCATTGTGGATACAGTCAGACTTCCCTGCTTCAATAGTAATCTTATAACTTTCTCTCAACAACTCAAATGAAGAAAAACATAAGGGTGGAGAGTTACCTTCAATCAACTCACTATTTTCTTCATATTCAATAGCATAGTCGTGATATGCAAACTGACTACTTTCCTGGAACTACTGAAAATAATAATTTCCTAATGGAGAACATGCACTTGGATGGTCTGAAAAGTCAACCTCATAGTTATCATTATATTCATCATATTTAGGTTCACCAAAAATCTCTGTAATGTCATTAACCAAAAACAAGCTTGGGACATCAACTTTCTCTTTAGCAAGCTAATCTGCAAATTCACTTTCATGACAGTCTAAAAGTGAATACAGAAAACAATCGACTCCCTACTTATCATGAGATGGATCAAAAGCTAAATTAACACCTTCTTGTTCAACACGTGGAATATAATCTTCTGCAAAATCATCACCATTTAAAACTTCAAGAAAATGCATAATACTATTAACCCTCTGCTCAAAATTCAGATCAACTTCTTTTTGTTCGTGCTTGTTCTCTTGTTCCTCAATATCCAACTTTTCATCTTGGATATGTTCTAGAAATTCCCCGCATGCTTGAAGGTTATCTTCCACTTCGTGAGCATCAGAAAACATTTGTTGTAGGGTCACATACCTCCTCTCCATGAGAAGAAAAGATAAACCTAGCTTAAGGGTTGCATCATAATAGAGCATGGTTGTATCTTCTAAAGGTTGTATCTCCTTAAGAATCTTGTAAAAGTAAATTTTAATGATGAGGTTGAGGCTCTTCTAATATTGTGCTCATTTCCAGAAAGCAAGAATGGATTGATCATGGTTGTAAGTAACTCTGTCTCTGGTTCAAAAACTTTAAAATTTGATGATGTTGTTGGTGTTCTTGTTAGCGAGGAAATGTGATGGAAAAGCACAAGTGAGACATCAAGTAATGCGTTAAACATGGTGAACAGGGGAAGACAAAGGATAGAGAAAATGGCTCAGGGAACCATGGGAATTCTAGGAAGGGAAGATCCAAATCTAGCCTGGGAAATATGGAGTGATGGAATTGTGGGAAGAAAGGACATATGAAGAAATACTACAGAGCTCCAAAGAAACAAAGAGATGGACAATAGGAGAAAAATCAGGAAGCAAATGTAACATGTGATGTGTTACAAGATGATTTGATTATTTCTGTAGATAATATTTCTGAGTCTTGGGTAGTAGATTCAGGGGCTTCATTTCATGCCACGCCCCATAGGAAACATTTTCTAGATTATGTTCAAGGTGATTTTGAACATGTTCATTTGGGTGATGATACACCATGCAAAATTGTTGGAATGGGAAAGGTAAAAATAAAGAAAAGGAATGGAAACGAATGGTTGTTGAAAGAGGTAAGACATGTTTCAGATCTAAGGAAAAATCTAATTTCAACAGGGCAGTTGGCAAGTGAAGGTTGTATATCGATATTTACAAATAAGGCGTGGAAGGTCACCATAGGATCACTGGTGATAGAAAAATGAGAGAAGGTAGGTACATTGTATCTATGTACTGGTAATATATTGGAAGATTGGTTGTTGTCATTGATGTCAACCCTAGTCATGGGTTTTGGACCGCAAGATTGATAAAGGTATTTGGACATGAAGGACAATGCACATGCATATACAACACCCATGAATGGATAGTATACATCATGTTGTTTC
>JASDQU010107954.1:184646-209598 GCA_032191745.1 Picea mariana | reverse complement strand
AGGAGGGGGGGACTCTGGAATCCTATGTGTGTCGTTGATCTAGGCGCACGAATATCTGTCTTTCAAATCTGCTTACCACTTAATCACAAGCGTACTTTGCACCCGATCTTAGGGCAAGTGGGTTTTTAACCCATTTCTTCGCATTTTACCCCCCCTTTACAAGAAATGTTGCTAACAGATATCTTCCTACAACTATATTGATTTTCCACCATCTATCTTCCTCTTGACCTGTCCAACCCAAGGAATGAACCCCTTCATTGATATCAGTCCCTCAGGCATCCCATTCATTTATCAAGGTCTCTCTAGCACTTGTAACCAAGAATCTCTCATCTGGGAACTCAAGGGAACCTGCTACTAGAAAAACTACCAGCAAAACACAACACTTGTTGTTTTAATGCAATTCACTCGGGAGTTCACTCTTTAGTTATCCATCTCCAAATCGCTCCAAATATTCTCCAGCATTCTCTAGAATTTTCCCTTCATGGATGCACCAACTCCAAGCTCTCTTTATTTATCTCTTCTTTTTCCTCATGCATAAAAACTCAATGTGTAAAAATTGTTATCCCAACCCATACAAATTTCCTCCCTTTAGCTTTCCTTTCTTGACTCACACTCTTCCCCAAACTAATTGTACTCAACCCCCATGTTCCCAACAACTTTTGGATGTGACCACTCACACCAACCCTCTTACATGTATTCAATGATTGGCTTTGGAAACACTCAATCATAAATTAGAAGGTTCATATACAAATAACAATTTTAGGATAATGGGTTGGATTAATATTCATGGGTAATTCCCCCWTGGACCCCTTTTGGCCATTATCCTAGATCCTCCCCTCCCTTGTGGATTAATTCAGACCCCATCTCTGTCCATGTCCCCTTAGCARCTAGCATCACATTTTATTATTAAAACATAGAAAAAAAGTTTACATATTACATTGCTTTAGATGTAGCCACACATTATATATACATAAGCATTAATTAAACTAACAATTATAGTGGGAATGTTACAACTAAGAATGAATCTTGTAGTTTATGGAAAAAATTAGAGTGTTGAGCAATTAAGAATTCAACATCTTTAGCATATTCATACATATCTATAAAAACATGCTTCAACAATTAACATCTTCATACACTCAAAAACATGGAGATACCCTTTGCATATTATTTGAAAGCGTAAAGAACTGACAAGAAATGGTCATTCATTCATAGGAAATCACTTTTGTGTCAGGATTAGACATCATATAGTAACACTGAACATAAGGTATAATCTATTGTGTGATATTTTATAACTCAGATCTGATACAAGAAAAGAAAAAATGGGAGATGATGCTTTACAAGAACACAATCACTATAAGAAGAGGAGTTACACACCGAAACATAATGCAAGGGATGAATCTCTGGTTGCCAACTACATTCACCATCTTTCTGTGTTCAATATTTCTAACCAAACAACTTTGTTTGTAAGAAACTCTTAAATTCCCCAAAGTGTCGACCTTAACAATGGGCATCTTCATCCTCTTTTATTCTTGCTTGCTCATGTTAAAACCACTTCTTGAAACCACTCCCATCTTCTTGAAACTGCTTACGACTTCTTGATTCTTGAAAAGTTTCCCCCTTGTTAAAACTGTGGAAATTACATTTACCCATTAGATTTCAGTTATGTTGAGATCATAGGGTAGCTGGATATTTTCTAACCAAAATTTCCCTCGAGCTCTGCCCCTAGAGAGTCCCTGTAGTCATTTTCCTTTTGGATGGATGCTTGAAATTAAAACCCTAGAAGTTGCAAGACTCATCAGTCATTGGATCTATCTCAGCAAGCGATAGTGATCGTTGATCGGAGGTGCATCCATCGAAGCAGAACTGAAAACAACTAAGAGTTGCTAATCCATCGGAGTGGGAAGATAAGATCTGGACCATTGATCTCTCGAGGGCATGACTGATGGAGCGATGAAATCTGGACTATCGATTGGAGGTGCACTGTTGGAGCGCTCAAGGCTTAGATCCAAAAAAGACTCCAATGAGGGAACTCCAAAGGGTCGGTAGCCTGATGAACTTGAGGGTCAGAATACAGATCTAGATAGTTGATCGAGATATGGGAAACAAATGAGAGTCGTTGATCTGGCTCGAATAAGAGAGAAAATTGACTAAGGCATAAACAACATCATGTTGATGTCATCTTGACACGTGGAAACTTTTCGTTGGTCCACTATGGCACTGATGTGGCAGGCAGATGTGACAAGTGTCACCCATTTTTGGTGTATTGACTTGTGCACCTAGGGGGTTCCACATGTCCACATGGTAGTCGCTAGTTGGCCTTGACAGTGCTTCGTTGGCAGGTTGACGTGACACTTGGCCAAGAAGCTGCAAAATTGAAGATAAGATACGGACCATTGATCATAGGTGCCCCATCAAAGTGATCATGAGTAAGGTCACGAGGGAGACTTTGACCTGTTGATTTGGAGATCGAAGATCAGATCTAGATCGTCTATCGAAGGTTCCTATTAGAGTGATCAAGAGCTAGGTTCTAAGAGGAACTCCAACGACCTTTGATCTAAGAATGGAAATGAACTAGGAGTCATTGATTTGGCTTAGGTAGAAAGCAAACTTTGGCTAAGGAAAATGTGTCACCCTGACGCCAGCCAAGACACATGGTGACTTTTTATTGGCCCATGATGATGTTGATGTGGCAGGTAGACGTGACACATGTCACCCATTTTCAAGATATTGAATTATGTATCTGATGGGTTCCACATGTCCATGTGGAAACCACTGGTTGGCCTAGACAGGGCTCCACTAGTGTGTTGACATGACACATGGCCAAGAGGCTCCAAGGTCTAAAATCAGTTCTAGATCGTCGATCGAAGGTTCCCACTAGAGTGATTAAGATCTAGGTGTCGAGGGGGACTCCAACTACTATTGATATGGAACTCAAATATTAGATCTATACCATCGATCAAAGGAACTAGAGATAATTTAAGAGTCATTAATCTGTCGTGGTCAAAAGAAAAATTTGGCTAAGGAAAATATTGTCATGCTGACACCAACCTGGACACATGCTTATTTATCTTCACTTGTGCATGGGGGAAGCCACGATAGATTCTGGGTCGTTAATCTCGTTCCCCACCAAATATGGACCGTTGATCGGAGGTGCAACTATCGAAGGACTCAAGGGTTAGGTCCCCAATAGGACTCCAATGAGGGGGACTCCGAACTTGCACCTCGATTGTTGATTAAAGGTTGGGCATGCGATGAGATCTAGACCATTGATTTGGCCCCATTTGAGAATTGTTTGATCAATGGGGTCCCTAAGTTCATTGGCGCTTGGCTCCCAAACCTCGGTCTCATGATAAGCTCCTTGGCAATAGACTTAGCCCCTTTTCGGGCGCAATAATCCCCTTTTGGACCTTCGATAAGCACTTGAGTGCTTAACTCTTTCCTTAGGCACAAAAATAACATGATTTCTCTGCTATATTCTTCCCTCTGCCTCAAGATAATTGGACTCTTGATTGCTCAGAGACTCTGGAAGGTTGTCCTCTAACTCAAATGTGTCTAATCTTGGCCCTATAAATTCAACCAATCGTTGCTTCTTTGAGAGGAAAAAATATAGTACTAACAGTAGCAATCACCTTTATTTTCAAGTTGTCACAGATATGCCTTTTAGTCAGAGAGAGTACCAATAAGGAACTATTACATGTTTTTAGTCATAAGTTATTTAATTTGTAGCAAGGGTGGGTGGGTTCAATTACCTCTCTAGAGTTGAGATGGAGAACAACAAGCAATGGGAGTTGCTTTAGTGTATAGGCACATTTCCCAAACAATGCAATGGCCGCAAGTATTCAGGGATCCTTTTCTTAATTTCCATTGGGATTCCCAAGCATGGGGTATCCAAAAGTAGGGTTTTTTGAAAGGCTTGGTCAACCATAATGTTAGTTCTACATGAAGACATGTCACTGGAAATTTGGCATGACATTTAGATACTACCATCCTAAGGAGAGGATGGTTCTCACAACAAACAATGCCCTCAATCCTCACAAACAATGCCCATTCTTATGACCTGTAAGATTTTTTTGTCCATTTTATTATGCTTTAATTTCTTTTTATAAAATTGAAAGTAGATCATTCATATCAAAGCTTGTTTTTGATATTGATAATGTTTAATGTTTTACAATCCTCACAGCCCATTCTTATGACTTGTAAGATTTTTTTTTGTCCATTTTATTATGCTTTAATTTGTCTTTATAAAATTGGAAGTTGATCATTCATATCGAAGCTTGTTTTGATATTGATAATGTTTAATTTTTTTAATGGTTTACATTGTTACATGGCATCCTATGTTGTTAAGCATTTTTTTAACAATGTAATAGTTTTTATTCATCTTATCCTACTCAAATATTCATACCTTTATAATAAGATTCTCGGTGGCACATTTGAAAACTACTTAAGGATGTTATTTTGTAACATGTATGAGATATAAGATGTGGAGTGCATATTTATATGCAGCTTGGAGGTTGTTCTGTCACTTTCAACAGAGAAACATTTGTGCATACTGACGGGAAATACTTGGATTCACAAAAAATAATCTAACTAGATTCCCATTGATAACAAAACACCACACTTTTAGTGCGCAGGTGAAACTGTGAACTTACATCCAGCTTGTGCTGATTTGGCAGGTCTGCAATACAGCAAGGAGATCGACCAGGACGTAATAAGAAGTGCATTCCTGTGTGATGTCTTGGTGAGAACTGGAGTTTTTCCACCAAATACCTCAATGAGACATTGTCTCAAGAAATTCAACGAGTACAAGATATGCACAAAATGGGTTAGTTGATGAAGCTTTGGATCTCTTCCAGAAAATGCCTGAACCTGATGTTATCTCAGGGAATTCAACAATTGCAGGATATGCATAGAATGGGCATGCCAATGAGGCCTTGAATCTTTTTGAACAAATGCGAATGGGTTGGTGGGGTTAAATTCAATCACCTTTGCTACCCTGTGCTCTCAGCATTTGCAAACTTGGCAGCTCTGGAACAGGGCAAGGCGATCCATGAAAACATAAATAGAAGTGAATTTTGCTCTGATGCCTTTGTGGGATGTACCCTTGTAGACGTGTGGGAGCATAAAGGATGCACGCAATGTGTTTGACAAAATCGGGAACCCTTTTACTGCAATGATTTTAGGATATTCAATGCACGGGCATAGCAAAGAGACTCTTTGAACAGAAGCAAAACCCTGGCGTGAAGCCCAACAATGTTATATTTGTTGGTGTTCTGTCCATATGCTTCCATGCAGGCCTTGTGGATGAGGGTTTAAACGGGTTTGGTCTTATGACAACATTTTCACATCAAATCTGAGAAATAGTACAATTTCTGCATGGTTGGCCCTCTTGGTCATGCTTGGTGACTGGATGAGGCCCAAAACTAAATTAACAAAAAGCCAATAAAACCGGATGCTATTATCTGGGTATCTTTGCTCATTGCCTGTAGAATTCATAACATAATGCTGGGAGAATGTATTGTAGACCATTTTTTTAGTTCAAAAACTAAAATTGCTGCCCATGATGTGCTTCTGTCAAATATATATGCAGCAGTGGGAAGGTGGGATGATGTATAAAAGGTGCAGCTGGATCAAGGTCGATGACAATGTCTATGTTTCCTCACGGGAAACACATAAAACACAAATTTAAAGAAAATTTATTTATTCTTGGAGAAATACCTGATGCTGAGTATGTTCCGCTTACAAACTTTATTCTGCAAATGTTTAGGAGCAGCAGAAGGAATGCATTATTTGTCACTGTATTTGGGCTTCTTAACTTATCCCCTAGGATACCTATCTGGATTGTCAAGAACCTTCACAAATGTGGTGACTTTCACTCTGCTGCCAAGTTCATCTTCAAGTTCATCAGTATTGAATTCCTTCTCAAGCTGAATATAAAACCCTATCATTTAAACGTTTTTGGTGAGCATGTATAGTGCCAACATAAAGATCTAGTGAAGCTGTATATTTCGCTGACAGGAACCTCGTCTAGTTCACATTCTTGAATAGATATTAACCTGCGTCTCAGCATTCTCAGAGACTAAACTGACCAATAGCGCATGCCAACCTATTAGCAGCACCTTTGGGGAAGTTTGTGATCAAAGCATTAAATTGATTAATAATCCTCCTACAAAACGAGATTAAGCTAGCCATCTCAAAAGAATGGGAATGGTTATGACAACTATAATGACAAAGGATCACAAAATATTAGTACAAAACGAGATTAAGCTAGCCATCTCAAAAGAATGGTTATGACAACTATAATGACAAAGGATCACAAAATATTAGTAATGACAAAGGATCACAAAATATTAGTTGATATTTAGATGTTGTTGCAACTACCTTGATTACAAAATTTCAGAAAACCTTTTAGTTTTTGGATAGCAAGAACTACATTGCCAAGGAGAATGTATGAAGCATAATTCTATTTATGTCAATTCCGCAACACAACCTTGGCAAAACAATGAAGACAACGTAGGAAAAATCAAACTTCATGTTCCAACAACCATGACTTTCATCAGAGAAGCATATGGAACTTGTCTAGATATGGATAAGGAAGTGGGTTGTAAGTTGAAACTATTTTTTGGGGATCAACCCTATTGCTGGGAAAAGGTTAGCCCATGTAGAATGAATGCACCAAACGAAGAAATATCTCACAAACATAAAAAACTTCGTGAACTTTGTGAAGCCATAGGACATTAGACATGAGCAAACGAGTGGCAAATAAATGTTGACTATAGTTATATTCCCATCACTGATCATTGTTGTGGCATCTTATGGAAAATGGAATTTCTTGAAGGAATATTCATGTTCAATGATTCTGCAGTTGTTGTTTGAGGATTTTGATTGAAGTCACTAATCTCCTATTGGAAGGCAAGTGCTTTCCTGGAACTAGTTGCTTTTGTGGCTGTCTTGACATAATAAACAACCGATATATTATAATTTGCTTAAGAGAGCATGCTACAATTCTTCAATCTTCTGAGATAAGCAAGCTTGGAAAAAACTCAAAATTTTGAAGATTACAGAATTCATTTTAAAAGCTTGGAAAAAACTCGAGAAAAAATTTGGAGATCACATAATTCATTTTAAGAGTCGTGAAGAAGAAGAAAGCATCTTATTGAATTCTAGAGTTGCCTGAATACATAATGTTTTCAAACCTCCACTTTATGTTGATCTTTCAAAGCAAGCCCGGGATAGGACTTTTAGATCTAGCTATTGATTAGATACTTGCCAGTTGTAGAGGTCCAAGGTTCATGGAGCATTATGTAGAATGTGTCTTATTATTTCTATGATCGACGACATCCACTTTTTAGAAAAATTACTACAAGATTATTCATACATAACAATAGACCAGAGGTAGATAGAATCCATTACAATCGAAAGAACAATGGAACAATTACCAAAAAGTTGCCAATGTCCTCTCACTGCAACGTATGATTTGAGCTTCTTTCACATGCATATCTTTTTTATGTGGAGCACCATGACTGCATATATTTTTGATGTGGAGCACCATGACTGCATATATTTTCACAAACAATGTGCAAATACTTACAAATACATAAATGTAGTTTGTTCCAAGGACTTTCCTAGACATTCAAAAATGGCAGAGAGACCCAGAACAAGTCCTCGAGCCCAAGACCATCTTCCAAAATCACCTTCAATAGTGGTGTCCTACAATTTAAAGTGTGCCATTATTAAGTAATGACACCAACCACACCAAGAGCAATGCCAATGCCATTGAGAGTTGTGGAAATGTACAATTGTGATTCTTATTGAGAGTTTGCAGGATCATCGTTGATTTTTCCATGTTCATGATCATAGGAACCCTTGAACTAGTAATATATTTTAGTATTCTTTTTTTTAACGCTCAATGCAGTAAACATTGCCAAATTCCCTTCAACTCCAAGAAGAAACCCAATGTTAGCCTACAAGATCTCCTGCAACAACATGGACGTCAAACGCATGTCTTGATTGCCCACTTGGATATTCCAACCCATTCCTCCAGAGATATTAATTCTAGGAATAATCATGCCACAAGGCAAGACAAATGTCAGTGACATAACTGCACGGTTGCCGATAAAGGTGGGATAATCGGAGCCGTAAGGGCTCCCTACCATCGCAATAGCAACAACCATGTTAACATGGGACCTATTGAATAAAAATAAAAATTCCATATATGTTGATTAAAGGGATATCCACCAACAATACCAAGAGTCGAAGTTGATCTTGTCGTGTCAAGAAGCATCAAATTTTTTTTAGGAATGGAACCCCCCCTCTTTGGAGCCATTGTCCATATGGACATAAGTCTTGAGGCCTACAAAGGGTTAATGTTTTGAGACAATGATGTTTCATATCCTCAAGGCAAGGTCTACAATGGGGTTTTATTTGATGTAAGATTAGGTTTTGCAAGGACAACATTCGTAGATGTCAATGCCTTCATGATCTTTCTTCAAAATCATCCCCTTATCTCTCTTTGTGATGTTGTCTCCATATGTCATATGAAAAAATTACATGATTCTTGATCCTCTGGATGCATCTAGTCTTCTTTTTATTTTCCTTTCCCAATCCAACACACTATTATCCTCACGCTCTTGCTCAGTGTTATCCCCAAGACCTATACCAAGAGGCCTTACACTGGAATTATTGGACATTGTCGACGGAACGTAGCTTCTAACATAGTTTCCCATAGAGATAGACAAAGCAAGATAGCCCCAGTAGATATTGCTTCAATGATCACTCTCTCTACTTGTTCCAAGAACCTTTATTGGACATTGCCGAGGGAATGTAGCTTCTAACAGATTTTTCCATAGACATAGCCATTTAAGTAAGATAGTCCTAGTAGTTATTGCTTCAATGATCACTCCCTCTACTTGTTCTAGGAGCCCTTTGATTGTCTCTGCATCTGATTTTTGACCCAACTTTCTTGTGAATTGAAAAATCATTCCATAGAATGACACATTGATAAGGTACCATTGATTATATAGTTGACATACACTATACCTAATCCTCATTGCTATCTCTATGCTCGATAAGATATAATTTTAGAAAATTTCTTGCATTTGTAGCCCACAAATTCAAAATCTAGTAAGAAAATAATGTAAAGCAAATCCAAGCACAAGATCAAAGGTGTTGAGAAAGAAGTGGAAGGTACGTTTTGAATTTTGCTCCATAACAGTCCTCAATCTACCCTTTGCATTGAGTCGTGACAATATTTCATGCAAATCTATTGGAAGCAACAAAACAAAGAGAGATTATCGCATACAAATTATAATTAAATAATTATCATAAATTCATCTTAACCTTATACTTATTAAACACCGAAGATAAAAACAAAGGTGTAAGCTTTTAAAAATCTTCTATTTTTCACACATTCAACATTCTGTAAATTTTGCACCCAACTCAGTGAACATTAATAACAAATACATCGACATGATCATTGGTTGCATTGTGACATCTCTAATGTTTGAGTAGCTTATGCTCCTCTTCTGATATGCTACCATTAAGCATGAAATCTAGTTTTCACATCACTACAAATGAAACAACCACCTAGGAACGCAATGATAAAACATCTCAAATATCATATCATGTAGGCACCTCAATTCCTTAAAAAAAAAATTAAACTCATTATTATACAATATCAATGATAGAAAATCTCAAATATCATATCATGTAGGCACCTCACTTCTTTAAAAAAAAATTAAATTCACTAATCAAAGAGAGAACATCTCAAATATCATATCATGTAGGCACCTCACTTCTTTTAAAAAAAAATAAACTCACTATCATACAATATCAATGATAGAAAATCTCAAATATCATATCACTTAGGCACCTCACTTATTTAAAAAAAAAGAAAAAAAAAAACTCACTATTATACAATATCACTAGTATCACTATTATACATATCAATATAATACTAATATTATAATTTTTTAAAATGATAATTTGTTTTTAAAGCAAAGATAAATCTAAAATAAATGTAATCTACTCATATAGATCCATGCATTTAAGTGAAGAATAACATTTGTTAGTATTATAATTGAATTTTCCCCAAAATGTGATGCAAAGAGGTCCTTCCTATCACCCCGCAGGGTTCCTTCACCTGACCTCCTGCTCGCAGGATCATTCTTTTCCTCCTTCTGCTGAGCCGAAGCATCCCTTTAGATTCCCTTGGGAATCCCTATCAAAACACGAACCAATCCACAGGTCCTTCATTCACCTGCACGACCTCTACACCTGACCGCGGACAATTTCCCCACAGGAAACTGTTTATCGGGCGTCGGAGTATGGAACTTTCCACTGTTACAAAACTCTGTCCCCATGAATCCCCGATCACCAATTACCGATAAGCTCCTTCCACGCACTAGCCCTACCGGCTATGCCCGACTCCATACAACCATTACCCCGTGACCTTGGTCTTACTACACCATCAGAGTTTCGGCACTTTCAATGTCACAATACGCATGTCCACGGGACTCGCGATTCTCCGAATCCCGACGCACTTTACTTTTGACTAGCCCTCCTGGCTTAGCCCCTGGTCCACATGACCATCATCCCGTAACCGCTACCTTACCCCTCATCGGGGTTTCGGGGTTTGTGATGCCTTGATGCATACACCCGCGGGATTTTCGATCGTCCAAATCCCGACGTTCCGTTTAGTTGACAGTTGTCCTCCACTACGGCGTTGTCCTCCTCCTCTGCTACTCTGACAGATGGTCCCCACTGATCGGGGTTTCGCGTATCGCGAATCCAAAGTGCACGAATAACTTGTCATCGAAAACTCAAATTTCCCGATGAACTAAATGCTGACAGCGCCCGATCCTTCTCCACCTATCCTCCTGACACTCGGTGTGACCCCACGCTCCTAGACCTTATCGGGAAATCGCGTATCACAATTCTGCGATGCACGAACCCTTTGAGCTCGGGATCTCTGATATTCCGATTCCTGATATGCCGATGAAGCCTCCCTGTCAAGTTTCTCCTGGTGGCACTCAATCGCTGCCACGCGTCCCTTCTAATGGACGGTTCAGATCTTGTCGCCTCTTCGTCACTCGCGAAGTTGAAAGGCTTCCCCTTTTTTCCTCTGATGCCCGAGTCCCCGAGGTGAGAAATCTCGTGACACGTGTCCACTCCCCACCGAACAGTCCCGATCAAATCTCGCTAATTTGGGGTTTCTGAGGTTGAGTGACTCTCCTCATGTACTCCATATCCCCGATATCCCGGATGTCGATAACCCGACTGCTAAACCCTGTGCAGCTTCCGTAGATCCAACGATTGTCAGCGATCTGATCCTAGATCTGATGATTCATACCAATTCTCCTCTTTGCACTCCACTTCCTGAGGTTAATTTTCGTGCGCCCTCTCCCGATCCAACGGTTGTCAGGATTTCTATGTGAGATCCAACGGCTATCAGTCTCTCCTTCTGTCGCTCCTCCTGAGCTCCTCCTGGACGTAGACTCCTCAACAGTCCAGATCTCTTCCCTTGCTGATCTAACGCTATTATTGCTCCTCCTGATCTTTTGCGCTTCTTCTCGACTTTGGAAGAATTCATCTTCTCAAAGGCCTCGACCTTTTCTGTCTTTCTCCTCTGCGAGCTCCTTGACCTTGAGCTTCACCATGCGTATAAGCACGCTGACTCCTCCTAAGTTCTTACTCTCAAATCCTCAAAGTATTTCGACGTCTGCACTCCTGCAGAGTCTTTTCGCACCTATAGTGCTATCTCTCTTGAACTTCCCATGAGCACTCAGACCCCTTGAGGGATTTTCTCTTCCTTCTCCCACAGATGGAGAATGAGATGGATGCCTTCCTGGATATCCTTATACTCAAGCCTCTTCCTGAGTACTTCTGGGTATTCAGCAACCCAGTGGAGGTCCTTCAGTGAAATCTCCTTACTCAACACAGAACTCAAAGAGTTCTTTTCTCCTTCTGTGTTGTCTGCACAATATCTCTATGCCCTCCTGACAAAGTGTCTTCCTTCCACAGAATGTTCAGCAGTTCAGTGTTCCTTCTGTGCACCCTTTGCACCTGCTCAATGCCCTCCTGGCAGAGCTTCCCAGAATCCTCAATGATTCTGCCTCTACTGTGTTCTCACCCACACAACCTCACCTCCTGAGGTGTTCAGTAACCTCCAAGGTCTTCTTCCTGAGTTAATGATTTCAACCTTGTGCCTCAGCACGTCTTTGTCTGAACCCATAGTGTTCAGAAGTGCATCCTCCTGTGCACGGCTCTCAGAAACCTCAGCATTCTGTCACACCCTCCTGGTGTGAAGCCTCAAAGACCTTCAACCTGAAATCACACAAACTCCTGCAGAATGCATCCACATAACACATACATTTACAGCCTATAATGAACACTCACAGACATGCATAAAAGACAGCACACATGCAGGAAAAACTGCTTCTGTATATATTAAAATTGGCAAATGCCTGTTTGCACAAGAGTGTTCTCGAGCTCTCTCTCTGGCTCTTCTCTACTCTACCATCACTAACTCAAAATGAGATATGAAAAACTCCTTTTACCTGAGGGCTCATTCCTCTAAGTTCACCTACTCTAATTAAATTACAATCAATGGCTGTCTAGTCCAGCGTATGGATCTAGATCTCAGC
Source organism: Picea mariana (assembly GCA_032191745.1). Lineage (NCBI taxonomy): Eukaryota > Viridiplantae > Streptophyta > Pinopsida > Pinales > Pinaceae > Picea > Picea mariana. The sequence continues at coordinate 196,957 of JASDQU010107954.1, read as the reverse complement.
CTATCTACAACAAAGGTCGATCCTATCTAACTCCTGCACAAAGGCACGGCTTTCATGGCTCACCAGCCTAGACATTTAATTTACATTCAATACAAATTTGAAATGAGGTTGCACCTCCCTTCAGCTTTGAATGCATGTGTGCTGACGTGGCTGGCTGGCTAACATGGAGTGATGCTCCTGCATAAAAATGGCATCAACATTCAATATATCAATAATCATATTATGTAATCTCCAAGGCACCCTAATATGTAATCTCTAAACTTACTACTAGATTTTGGGCAAAACTATTAAAAAAAAAGTGCAAACAAAATTTTTGAATTTGAATTTGTACTAAACCATATCCTAATAAATATAATACTAATTAAGCCATAAGGCATTTCTTTTAGAGCTTATGTTTTGATGCTACTTGTGAATTGTTTGGTTCATCTAGATCCATTGAATGATCATTGATCATTAATCTCTAAATGTCATGATATTGTCATGTGGTTTTCAATGAGCTTTTTACCCTATGCTCGAGCTCAAGAGTTAAAATAAATTTATAATAAAAAGTTAAAAAAATATTTTAATAAAAAGTTAATATGTTAAATTTTTTAAGATAATAATTATAATTATCTATTTAAATTAATTATATATATTTATAAAATAATATTGTTTTTCATCAAATACATAAACCATATTAAAAAAAAAAATCATCAAATACATAAACCATATTAATTTTTTTCTTTATTGGAGCATTCTTAACGACAGAATTATACACAAGTACAATCATACTTGATTGGATATACTTCTACAATTGACTGACATTAATGTTTTTTAGGAATTGGATGATATATGGTATGATTGGGGCCCAGTTGATGTAGTCTTCTAAATTTAAGATCGAGTCTTCGGACTGCATCGGAAGACAATTTGATTACCCTTTTCCACTTTCAAAGGGGGTATATCTCATTATCTAGACTTTTCACTTTTCAGTTGACAGGGGGGGATTAGTGAGAAATGTCAGACTTCAAGTTTCAAAGTCTACCTTTGATTTGTTGATAATGAATGAAATCAATGAAGTCAATGAAGTTGATAATGATCGGATAATAGATCAGTGTTTAGTTTTCAGTCAGGTTCCAAGTTTGATTTAGATCCTGTGAACAGATGATCAAGTATGCAACCTAGTTCCTGGTATACAGTCTTGTTCCTAAACATATTGTTCTTGATAGTTTGTGGTTAGCTTAAAACCACCAATTAAGCAGAAGACATGAAGTTTTGCTTGTTACATTTTCAGATTTTTGAACCTTGAGCTCTTGTTATTTTATGGTCAACTTAAAACCATGCCACTTAGTAGAAGACATCATTTTCTACTAGACATTCAGTTTGTGGTCATCCCAAAACCACCAAATTGGTTTGTGGTCATCCTGAAACCACCAAATGAGTTTGTGGTCACCCTTAAACCACCAATTTAGTAGAAGACATCGACTTCTACTATTTTTTTCAGGGTTCAGAGAGCATATTCAACCATCCCTCTGAATATTCACTTGACACATGTGATTGCCAAGTAGTGGTAGTTTTTCAGGCAAGAATGAACTTATGATTAAGGGGGAGTGTTAAAAACTCTAATCATAGTTCATTAGTTTACCTAATTGTTATACAGTTACATGAAAGTTATGGTACAATTGTGGTATATTTGTATTATATATGTATGTCTATGTACATGATTATTTTCTCACTCATTAATGATTATAGAGTATGCATTTTCTGTCAATATTCTATTTATCTATGTTCAGCATAGAAAAGAGACTCTTTGAACAGAAGCAAAACCCTGGTGTGAATCCCAACAATGTTATATTTGTTGGTGTTTTGTCCACATGCTAGCATGCAGGCCTTGTGGATGAGGGATTAAACGGATTTGGTCCCATGACAACATTTTCACATCACATATGAGAAATAGCACAATTTCTGCATGGTTGGCCCTCTTGGTCATGCTTGGTGACTGGATGAGGCCCAAAACTAAATTAACAAAAAGCCAATAAAACCGAATGCTATTATTTGGGTATATTTTCTCATTGCATTTAGAATTGATAACATAATGCTGGGAGAATGTATTGTAGACCATTTTTTAGGTTCAAACACTAAAATTGTTGCCCATGATGTGCTTCTTTCAAATATATATGCAGCAGTGGGTAGGTGGGATGATGTATAAAAGGTGCAGCTGGATCAAGGTCGATGATAATGTCTATGTTTCCTCATGGGAAACAAATAAAACCCAAATTTAAATAAAAAATATTTATTCTTGGAGAAATACCTGTGCAAGTGAAAGATGTTGAGTATGTTTCAGTTACAAACTTTATTCTGCAAATGTTTAGGAGCAGCAGAAGGAATACATTCTTTGCCACTGTTTTTGGGCTTCTTTACTTATCCTCTAGGATACCTATCTGGATTGTCAAGAACCTTCACAAATGTGGTGACTTCCACTCTGTTGCCAAGTTCATCATCAAGTTCATCAGTATTGAATTCCTCCTCAAGCTGAGTATGAGACCCTATCATTTAAACATTTTTGGTGAGCATGTATAGTTCCAACATAAAGATCTAGTGAAGCTATATATTTCCCTGACAGGAACCTCATCTAGTTCACATTCTTGAATAGATATTAACCTGCGTCTCAGCATTCTCAGAGACTAAACTAACCAATAGCGCATGCCAACCTATTAGCGGCACCTTTGGGGAAGTTTGTGATCAAAGCATGAAATTGATTAATAATCCTCCTTAAAAAACGAGATTAAGCTAGTGATCTCAAAAGAATGCATTGGTTTGGTTATGACAACTACAATGACAAAGTATCATAGAATATTAGTTGATATTTATATGTTGTTCTAACTACCTTGATTACAAAATTTCAGAAAACCTTTTAATTTTTGGATAGCGATAATCTCAAGAACCACATTGCCAAGGAGAATGTTTGAAGCATAATTCTGTAAATTTCAATTATGCAACACAACCTTGGCAAAACGATGAAGACAACATAGGAAAAATCAAACTCCATGTTCCAACAATCATGACTTTCATCGGAGAAGAATATGAAACTTGTCTAGATGTGGATAAGGAAGTGGGTTGTAACTTGAAACTACTTTTTTGGGATCAACCCTATTGCTGGAAAAAGGTTATCCATGTAGAATGAATGCACCAAAGGAAGAAATATCTCATAAACATAAAAAACTTTGTGAAGCCACTAGACATTAGACATGAGAAGATGAGTGGAAAATAAATGTTGACTATAGTTGTATTCCCATCACTGATCATTGTTGTGGAATCTTATGGAAAATGGAATTCCATGAAGGAATATTTCGTGTTCAATGATTGTGCAATTGTTGTGTGAGGATTTTGATTGAAGTCAATAAACTCCTATTGGAACCCAAGTGCTTTCCTGAAACAAGTTTCTTTTGTGGTTGTCTTGACATAATAAACAACTGATATATTATGATTTGTTCAAGAGAGAATGCCACAATTATTCAATCTTTGGAGATAAGCAAGCTTGGAAAAAACTCGAGGAAAAATTTGGAGATTACAGAATTCATTTTAAAATCTCGGAAAAAACTCGAGAAAAAATTTGGAGATTACAAAATTCACTTTAAGAGTCGTGAAGAAGAAGAAAGAATCTTATTGAATGCTAGAGTTACCTGAATACAAAATGTTTTCAAACCTCCACTTGACGTTGATCTTTCAAATCAAGCCAAGGATAGGACCACCAAACCAAGAATTTTTAGATCTAGCTATTGATTAGATACTTGTCGGTTGTAGAGGTCTAGGGTTCATGGAGCACTATGTAGAATTTGCCTTATTATCTCTATGATCAATGATTTCCACTTTTTAGAAAAATTACTACAAGATTATTCATACATAACAATAGACTAGATGTAGATAGAATCCAATTACAATCCAAAGAAAAATGAAACAATTACCAAAAACTTGCCATGTCCTCTCACTGCAACGTATGATTTGAGCTTCTTTCACATGCATATCTTTTTTATGTGGAGCACCATGACTGCGTGCCTCTACTCCAAGTAAATATCACCCTGAGAAAAAAAATACATGGTCCTTAAAATTTGAAGTCAAAAATTCACAAACAAAGTGCAAACACTTACAAATACATAAAGGTAGTTTGTTCCAAGGATTTTCCTATACATTCAAAAATGGTAGAGAGACCCAAAACAAGTCCTCAAGCCCAAGACCATCTTCCAATATTACCTTCAATAGTGGTGTCCTACAATTTAAAGTGTGTCATTATTAAGTAATGACACCAACCACATCAAGAGCAGTGCCAATGCCATTGAGAGTTGTGGAAATGTACAATTGTTATTCTTATTGAGAGTTTGTAGGATCATCGTTAATTTTTCCATGTTGATGATCGTAGGAACCCTTGAACTAGTAACATATTTTAGTATTCATTTTTTAAACGCTCAATGCAGTAAACATTGCCAAATTCCCTTCACAAGAAGAAACCCAATGTTAGCCTACAAGATCTCCTGCAACAACATGGAGGTCAAACGCATGTCTTGATTGCCCACTTGGATATTCCAACCCATTCCTCCAAAGATATTAATGCTAGGAATAATCATGCCACAAGGCAAGACAAATGTTAGTGACATAACTCCACGGTTGGAGATAAAGGTGGCATAATTAGAGCCATAAGGGGTCCCTATCATCGTAATAGCAACAACCATGTTAACATGGGACCTATTGAATCAAAATAAAAAGTCCATATATGTTGATTAAAGGGATCTCCACCAACAATACCAAGAGTTGAAGTTGATCTTGTCATGACAAGAAGCATCCAAAATTCTTTAGGAATGGAACCCCCCCCTCTTTGGAGCCATTGTCCATATGGGAATAAATCTTGCGGCCAACGAAGGGTTAATGTTTTGAGACATTGATGGTTCCTATCCTCGAGTCAGGGTCTGCAATGGGGTTTTCTTTCATGTAAGATTAGGTTCTGAAAGGACGACATTCATAGATGTCAATGCCTTCATGATATTTCTTCAAAATCATCCCCTTAGCTCTCTTTGTGATGTTGTCTCCATATGTCGTATGAAAAAATTACATGATTCTTGATCCTCTGGATGCATCTAGGCTTCTTTTTATTTTCCTTGCCCGATCCAACACATTATTATCCTCATGCTCTTGCTTAGTGTTATCCCTGAGACCTATACCAAGAGGCCTTACACTGGAATTATTGGACATTGTCGAGGGAACGTAGCTTGTAACATAGTTTCCCATAGAGATAGCAAAAGCAAGATAGTCCCAGTAGCTATTGCTTCAATGATCACTCTCCCTACTTGTTCCAAGAGCCTTTATTGGACATTGTCGAGGGAATGTAGCTTCTAATAGAGTTGTCCATAGACATATCCATTTAATTAAGATAGTCCTAGTAGCTATTGCTTCAATGATCACTCCCTCTACTTGTTCTAGGAGCCCTCTGATTGTCTCCTCATCTGATTTTTGACCCAACTTTCTTGTGAACTGAAAACTCATTCAATAGAATGACACATTGATAAGGTACCATTGATTATATAGTTGACATACACTATACCTAATCCTCATTGCTATCTCTGTACTCGATAAGATATAAATTTAGAAAATTTTTTGCATTTGTAGCCCACAAATTCAAAATCTAGTAAGAAAATTGTGTAAAGCAAATCCAAGCACAAGATCAAAGGTGTTGTGAAAGAAGTGGAAGGTACATTTTGAATTTTTCTCCATAACATTCCTCAATCTGCCCTTTGCACTGAGTCGTGACAATATTTCATGCAAATCTATTGGAAGAAACAAAACAAAGAGAAATTATCGCATACAAATTATAATTAAATAGTTATCATAAATTCATCTTAACCTTATACTTATTAAACACCTGTTGATGGGCGAAAATGATCGTCTATTAATTGGAAGAACGAGTCTGGTCTGGGGTTGTCTAAATAACCCAAGTTGTTTGGTATAACTCGTTATGACGGGTTTAATGGATCCGTTTGCCAATCTAAAAGTCCTAGAAGAAACAAATAAAATAAACAAAAGAGATAACTATTAAATAACCACTTAATATATATATGTACATATATATATAACTATTGTAGATAATATTTAAACAACATATCTGTCTATCTTATTTATGTGCATGATATAGAAGTTGTGAGTTTTAATCTAAACTCACGAAAATCTATGTAAAGATGGTTGTTTTAACAAAAGAAGATAAAGAAAGCACATAAGCTATTTTTGTTTTCTCTTTATTAATCTAAGATTAAATAGAAAAATATACTATGAAACAGGAGTATGTGGATGGTTAAAGCTAGACCATATATTAGAGTTTCGAAGACAAACAAACGAAAAAAATAAATGAACTAACCTATCAATGAGTTAATCGGCATGCATCCAACATCTGTATGATTATAGAATGTCTAGCCAGCCTATCCAAGAGATAAATCTGCAATGAACCTTGAAACTATTTGGAATAAATGCAAAACAATATATTGACTATTGAATTTTAATGACAAAACGATGAGATGCAAATAATCGTTGTGATATTTGTGATTGCAAGCAATTACATTTAAGATAAATCTAATTGTAACAACATGTTTTTAATCATTCAACAAAATTAAAGAAAAATCTTATCATTTGGGTTGAACAAATGACCACTCTTTTCAATATCTGAAGCATCAAAATGTGGACAATATTTAAAAGAAATTATCTCAATGCCATAATAAATTGTGAAGACAAAAGCTATCAACAACTATTGATTTATCAGGATAAACAAACCATAAATGAAAACAACATTTACAGAGAGATAAAGTTGAAATGTAAATATATGTTCCATCCAAATTCATGAATAAATTGTCCACCTTCATCTCCAGGCCAAGATGCCTTGATTTATAGAAAATACGAGTTTTTAAAGGGTTTAGAAAGGCTAACTGTCTTATCTTGTGGGATAATACTAAATCTCCACAATAATCTACTAATTACAAAATAGAGGGGAATATAATGACCCTGTATCACACTAAATCTCTAAAAACTAAAAAGAGTTTGTTCCTGTTTACACAAAAACTGATCCACGGATATGGCTAATGAGCCCAAAAATGCTTCATATCATTTGGTCACCATAGACTGCCAGATATCCTGAAAGAAAAAGATGAAACAAAGAAATTCAGATATACATTTAACTAATATTTTCCAAATTTCGAATAAGAATAGACTGGCTATAGAATCTGTTGATTCTGTAGCTAGTCTTATTTTAGCAATGAAATCTAATTTATTCTATGAACAAGAATGTAACACAAATTAAGATAAAAACAAATCTTTAACTTTAACTGGAAAATCAATTCGATTTACAGGATCTCAGAATTGACCACTGTTGTTACGCTCTCGACATTCTTAACTATTATGTTCCCAGTTTTTTTCAAGCGTTTGCCTTGTCTCTGAACAATGGACTTTAGCCTATGATTTTCATCTGTTAGTGAGTCGATCTGAACAGTGAGGGTTTTGATTTTCGATTGTAAAATGGGTATGTATGTATAATATTTATCAATCCAGAACAAACAAATTTCACATTCTGAATCTATGATAACTGTTTGAGCATACTAATGGTCATGTGCCGAAACGTCTCCACTATTGCCTAGGGGTTTCTTATCAAACTTGATACCTAGAAATCCTTGACTATGCTTTAGGCAGGGTGGCAAATTATCCACGAAATTGTAAGCCTGGTCGAGACCTGGTTTGAGGGAAGGAGGGTCTTCTTCGGCTAAGAATATCTCGATTTCTGAATTGGAGCTCTCATGGATCTTGATCATTTTGATCAAGCTCACATGAGAGTTTGGTTTATTTTGTATTTTTCTTGAGATCAACCTACCTGCTCTTTAATTTTTAAACCCTAAATCAATATCACCTTTAGATGGTTTACACGTAGACCTATTTGTGTTCTTAGCAGAGGTGTTAGGATGGACGTGTTGTTCATGGCTCTACTCAGCAACCTTTTGGTCAGGTATAGGCTAACTGAGGGTGGTTGTAGGCCTCTATAGATGAAGGAACCGCTCTGGCAGGGACTATGGTTTCTTCTATCATGGGTTTGTCAACCTCTACAGTATTGGAGTTAACGAAACCATTTCGGGTTAGGAAGGCATTCCAGTCATCATTTTGTAACTTCAATTGATGTACCAAGAGTATCTTTATCAAACCATGGTGAAACAAGATTGAATCCAAACGTTGTCTCTTATACATTTTCACCATTTTATACAGGCTTCTCCACAGGTAATAGGGCATATTTAATTGAAACTCGATGAAATTCATCAACAAACGTATGTGATATAGAAAAAAAAAACCAAAGTGGCCCTTGCATGTCATGAATTGTCTCGAGATTGCTAGCAAACCATGCCATCTGTTTTTTAATAAAGACACAGGCATACCTTTATCACAATAGTTGATTTTCCTAAATGTGAAGAACAGGCTCCACAAAACCTCCTCGACCTTAGCATTTTTAAACCACGTATACCCACTCAAAGGAAGACCTATTTCTTGTCCTAAAAATTCCTCTGTGACCTCTACCTGAATGTCTCCTACCTTGGCTTGGCATCCATCAAAAGAAAGGGAAAATTCCTGAGCAGTTCGCAAGTTAAAACCTTGGAATTTCTCAAGAAAAGCAAGCTAGCCTTGACCCTTGAGATCCTCCCTTGCGTCATCACACAGGAGCAGGGTTTGAGAGCCATTGGGTTCAATCCTCACGACCGGGGCCATGAGGATTCAAAAAGTAGACAATAAAACACAATGAGTATGGAAGGTTTCTAGGAGAAGACCAGAGCGATATTTCAAACCCAAAACTCATCAATACCCTAGCACGTATGAACTGAGGTTCTTCAATACCAAATGAAAGGCGTTTTGTGAAATGAATGCCAGGAGTACATGCGAAACCCGAGACTTAGCTCGAAGTGATGGGCTTGTCGTTGTCAGACTACCACCTCCCACAGGGCATAGACCATGACCAGGTTCATTAAAACTTTATCATTGCGCAACAAGGTGGGTTTGGTTTCTAAAGTTCAGGAGAGGAAAAATATTTTAAACCAAAATTTAGTGACAAGGATAGGCATGACCAAGAGCCACAAAATATATATCATGGTTTAAATTAAATGGATCCTTGGTGTTTCAAATAACAATTCAAAGCATGCTTCACATTTGAGGAGTCAATAAAGAAGATGAGCTTCATAGCAAGAAAAAATAAATCTTTATTAATAAAACTGTGGAGTCATATACCTTTCATAAGATTTAAATAAAGTGGTAATACAATCATAGGTTTTGATGCTTCATTCACGCTTTCAGTCATGAACAAAGCATGAAAACAAAAACACTAGGAATAACTGAAAGGTCACATTTGTAGTTTCAAAAATTGCTTATGAAGAACAAAAATCGTATGACCCCAGGTAGGCAGCTACATAATTTATTATTTGATGCTTTAAAAAGTTGAAAATATGTAGGGTTGCCAACAATGGCGACTTGCTGGGAGAAGCAGTTATCTCTATATCACTGACGAGTTCAGGTTAGAAATGTTTGAATGATTTCAAATCAAAGAACAACTAAAATACATTTGAGCATTTTTTATAATCATTACATGGTCCAGCTTAAGATATCTTTCATTGAAAAATGAAATCTAGTGACAGACTTCACAAATGAAAGCCACGATGTTTAAGTTAATGGATCCAATGTTGTTGACAAGGCCACTACTGCCAGCAAGCGTCCATAGAATCAGTAGGGATGTCAATTAACCCACTCTGATGCCTCTATCATATCCAAGAAATTTCAAATTAGAATGAAGGATGCGTATGATCCGAAAAAAAAAATATTACCTGAGAATTTTCTCTAACCTAACATCGCTTCACTGCTAGCGGGACCGTTCAGTACCCCAATGAAGTTGTCTTCGCACCATGCATGCATTTACCCACTTCTAGTAGACCTTTTCAGTATCCTGGCGGGTTTGCAAACACTTCCCACAACTCTCGAGAAAATTATTGATATAATTTATAGATATTCAAAAGAGCGGGGCGATGCTGAAAATTTCAGTTTTTGGCACATTTGTTATTTTTCGGCTCTTTTAATTTTTTCTTGCTAACCTTCATCATGGTCTGAAAATAATTCACTGATGAAACTAATTTTTCAAGGACAGGAAGACATCCTTGAGTTGCTTTCTTAAAAGCAGGGACAGCGTAAAGAGCTTTTAATGATAGTCGTGTTTTCTCTCAAATGCAAATTGAAACCAAAAATCAATTCTCAACAAAAAACCATCTTTAACTAGTCTACATTTTTCTTAAGAAAATATAGCAATTGATGCTCCGACAGTCATTGACAGTTGTTTAAAGATGAATCATTTTGTTCTCCCTTTTGAACTAGACCGTAATACAAGCATGTTTGACTTAGAAGGCCAAAACAAAAATAATAATAAAAATAAATGAAAATAAAAACCAAAACAAACCCAAACAGAAAAGATATATACAAAAGGTGTATCTAGGATTTGTCAGGAGAAATATCTCTTGAGAGCTTGGCCATTCACTGGAAAGGTGTCTATCTGTCCCTCTATATTCTGTAGGCAGAGAGAACTAGGACCTAGTTTTTCGGTGATTAAGAAATGTCCCAACCATAGGTTTTGGAACTTTGTATGTTCGCATTTTCCCTCATGAGGTTTATCCCACTTGAGGACAAGATCACCTACCTCAAAATTCCTATCTGAGGCAGAACTCGAATCAAACCAGCTTTTGACAATATGTTGATGCTGATCCAGTTTTTGTTTCGCTTGAGCTCTTACCTCTTCTAACTTCAACAAAGCATTAATCCAACTTTCCAAAGGAGGGGAATCTTCTTCCTGAAATTTTTGGGATAGTTGCAGAGAGGGAAGCAGAACATGTGGAGGAAGAATTGCTTCCCTTTCGTAAAGAAGAAAGAAGGGGGAATTACCAATAGCGGTTTTTAGGGTCACCCTATCAGCCCATATTGCATTGAAAAGTGAGTTGTGCCAGTTTTTGTGATTTTCAGAAACTGTCCTCTTGATAATCTTGATCAGGTTTTTGTTTGTCGATTCTGCTAAACCATTTCCTTGGGGGTAATAGCTGGAAAAATATTTCAGTTTTATCCCTTTCTCTAAAGCAAAAACACTCATATCGAGGGATGAGAAATAGGAAGCATTATCAAAAACCAAACATTTAGGAATACTAAATCAAGTAATGATGTTTGAATTAAGGAAAGCTATTACTTGACTGGTGTTTTCCACTTTTAATGGTGCAACCTCAGACCATCTAGTAAAATAGTTTGTTGTTATAATGATGTATTTATGCTACTAAAAGGAGGTGGGGTTTATTGGGCCAATGATGTCAAGAACCCATTGTTGAAAATGGAAATCCATCGAGACAGGTTGCAGTAGGAATGTTGCCTTATGTACTCGTCCAGAAGCCTTTTAACAGATTGCGTATTTGCGGCATAATGTATGGGCATCTTTGAATAGCATGGGCCAATAATACCCTTCCCTTAATACTTTGTGGGCAGTAGTGTCTCCACCGAAATCCCCACTGGCTTCTCCTGCATGCAACTCAGATAAGACTTTATCTGCTTCATCTCTTGCTAGACAACACATAAGGATTTCATAAAAAAAATTGTGAAATAATATACCATTGACGAGTTGGAATGGTGCAGACTTTAATCTCAATGCTCTCCTCTTTYTTGGATCAAGGTGATGAGGAGCTGAACCATGTGTTAGATAAAACCTAATGTTGTCATACCAAGGATTGGTAGGATTTTGTACACARCAGATTTGACTTTGATTATGTTGATCTTCAATTAACATAGCGGTTTGACTTTGTTGTTCTTCAACTAAATCAACAACTAATTTACATAGACCTTGGCCYCTAACAATTTGCGCTGGGGTGATCTCGAGGTCATACTCTTGTAAGGATGTCACCCAGTTTGCCCATTTTTCACCCAGTTCTTTCTGTACTAACAAATTTCTGACAGCAGGGTAAGGAGAAATGACTTTAGTTCTAGATTTCAGTAGATATGATCGAAAATGTTTTACTGTTTTAAAAATAGCATAAGCCTACTGATCTACAGCTGGATAATTAAGATCTGCTCCCTTAAAGGATGAGCTCATAAAGGCAATGGGAACCTTATTGTTTTCAACATTCTTTTGGGTTAGAAAATGTGTAAAGAGTGAAATATCGTGAAAAGTCAGGGCTTATTAGGGAAGGAGCCTCCACTATGTCTTTTTTTATTGAGTCAAAAGATTGAATTTCTTGAGGTCCCCAATGGTATTGTAC
>JASDQU010107954.1:95083-166024 GCA_032191745.1 Picea mariana | reverse complement strand
TGGTTCAAAATTCAGCTTGTGGGTCATTGTATTTTTGGAGTTACACTCTGTGGAAAATAGGGTTTGTGGCTAGTCCTGAAACTAGTCAAAATCAGGTGTTTCGGGTAAAAACGTCATAACTTCTTCATAACAGATCCAAATTCAGTGAGAACAAATTTTTTGGTTAGGGTAAAGGCTTTAGTATTCTTTGTAACAGTTTCATATCATTTTATCAAAAATTTTGTGCGGGGAACGCTCTACAAGGTCGCTCTCTAGAATAATCCAGAATTCAACAAGGTATGCCAGTTTTTCTATAACTCTTTTTCTGAGAGGTTCCAATTAGTGCCACTTGGAGGAATTGCATAAAACACACTGAAGAACATTGTATATCAGTTTCATATCTTTATACATTACAGGTTCAAAGTTACGATTACTTCAAGTTAGGGTTGTTGACTAATCCAAAACTAGGCATGTGAGACTAAAGACAAGTTTGATGAAAATGCTAGTCTTTTGTTTTTAAAAGTTAAGGAAGGTTTGCAGGAATGTGATCATATACACCAGGTCTATTACAGAGCTACAAATCAGATTTGGATGATGAAATTGATAAGGGATTTTTGTTGAGGTACATGTTGAGTACATGGTTGAGACAGTAGTTGATGAGTTGGAACATACATGAGGTGTATAGTTGATGATGTTGGTACATATTGACGAGTCATAGTTGATGAGTACTTGACACATGATTGGTACATACTTGGTACATGGTTGGATGCACTTATTTATGGTACAAGTTGATTACAGGATTGTGCATGGTTGATGCACTTCTTTGTGGTACAGGTTGATTACAGGTTGGTGCATGGTTGATGCACTTGTTTATGGTACAGGTTGATTACAGGTTGAGGTACAGGTTGATGCATGGTTCAGATTTATTGGTACAGGTTTAAAACGATATATCTCACAGTGATAGTGTGACAGTGNTAGGGGGTTGGAGCCTCCTTCCAGTTGTAGCTGGAAAACAAAGGAAGTTGGTGCTTCCAATTAATGTAATTCTTCAAGACATATAAGAAAAAGAATTACGTGGTTTTCTCCCGATTTGGGTTTCCATGTAAAACACTGGTGTAGTGTGTATGTGTATGATTGTTCATTTGTTCATTGCTTATTTACTCTACAGTTATTGGATAATAATGCTTCATTGATATAGCACTTGGATTATATGGTTAAAAGGGATTAAATTGCTCTATTATTGATTCACCCCCCCTCTCAGTAATCCAACATGCTTGTATTAATACATTAACATTGATGGCTTGGTCCAGGGGTGGTAGGTGTGGGTGGGATCCTTCTTGATCTCGGAGGAAATACATTGCTTCATTTCACTTGTGGATTGGGGCTTGGGGAAAATGATGAATAACATAGCAGAAGAATATTCCCTTTACCTCAGTATTAAGCTTGCAAGAGACCTTTGAATCCACAAACTCACAGTTTTGGGCGATTCAATGATAATAATCAAGGTGTTCATCAATAATTACTCCTTGGAAAATAATTCTTTAAGGGGATTAATTCAAATAATTACAACCATAGCCCAGGAATTTCAAGAACTTAAACTCTTCCATGTCAAAAGGATTCTAAACCCCCAAGTTGATCTCATGGAAAAGGATGCATATAGGAAGTTACAAGGGAAAATATTCTTAAATAACGAGAGGGGGATCCTCCCCATCGCTTAACACCAAGTCATGACACGTCTTGTCACCAAATGTAGTGCTCTTGTACCTCAAGGAGACCTCATATGTGTGACGGGAGATCATGGTAATTCATTGAGTTTTGAGGCTAGTGTGATGTCTTCTCCAAGCCCGTGGTTCATTTCCAGACTCAATACATGACAAATATACTTTCATTTCCAGAACTAAATCCCTCGGGTTCAACAAGTTTATCTCTCACGGGATCTCTGAAATTTGGCTCTCCATTGCTTCCTCACCTCCGAGTTCACAAAACAACAAGCATCTCAAGGAAATGAAGTGAGGTATAGAAAAGGGATACACTTGGATCTTCTATTCGTTTCCTACAAAAACATTTAAGGTCCCTATTCTTTCTACCCTTTGTGTCTAGTCATTTTGATGTTGTTTTTCTATATATATATACACCATATTTTCCATACTCAGTTTTTACCATAACTTGGAGTAGTTACAAGGTTCACGCTCAAGGAATTCCTATGGAACCCTCAACAAGGGACCTTTGGAACAATAGAAGTCAAGAAGTAGTAGGGCAGAACATTCTTCAACAATTTATGACAAAACTTTGAGAGTTGGAATGAATGTTGGTTGAGCCCTATAACTAGTTGGAAGAAAGTTTTAGTTATTTTGAGGCCGGTGTATCCTCACTAACATGAAGAATGGATGATATGGAAGTAGTTGTCCTGCACCTGCATGACCCTGGGCTAGCACAACGCTCAACTTCGAACTCTGTCAATCTTGGAATATTTTTTCCAAATGATGGCGCTACTAAAAACAATCAAGGAACATATAATAGGGGAACAATGCCAATGGGCATTGAAGAAGAACCTCCCAATCCTTTGTAGAACCCAAAATATAGGATACAACCTCTAACATGTCTTGAATTCTATTCAAAGTTTGGTATTTCCTTGGGCAATTTTGTAAAGATGTTTTTAGTTTAGAAATTTTCAAAAATAGCCCGGCATGAATGCTAAGCAATGTAGTTATTTTGATAGTTATATTTGCAATAGACAAATGTCTATACACATGTTATGTAATATTTTTTGACGTTATTCCTTCTGCACAATGCCATTAATATAAATCTTAATTCAATTTGTGTTTACAAAAAAAACATCTATGACTTGGTGAACAAGCTCTATTCACAATAATAACTATAGATACTGCCATCATAAATTTCTACATCATCAAAGCTGGAGCAAGCATGGAGGGTGTTAGAACGCGTATAATTTTGAGATTTTGAACTTTAGATTTTTCCTCTTAGAAATAAAAAATTTATCCAAAAAAGCAAAAAACTTAGAGAATTTCCTTTTAATTTAAAATAAATCCTTGGTTGTTATTTATCAACAAGGCGCTTACAATATCTATTGTTGATGAATTACTCTAATTTGATCAAATGGTTCTAATGATCTCTGAAGTTTAAAAGATGCCACTAGTACAAAATAAGATGTTCGCCTTTGAATTGAATGTGAATATTTATCCTTCGAGATTCATGGTAGCATTGGACATGTGCACCCAATACAATGAACAGAGAAAAGTGAGTGTAGTTGGGAGAAATGAAGGAACATATACAACGCCAACACATCAAAACAAAACTCAACAATATCTGCATTTTGTTATTCCATTCGGATTGCATTCTATTTTTAGAACAGATATTGTGGAAAGTCTAACTACTTTTAATTGAGACAATTTTGTATAAGTAGATAGATTTTAGATCTATTAGAGGTTGCTTCTAGCCTAATGTAAAAGATAAAACTTTTTGAATATCAATACAAGTGCAGACAGAGGTTCTAAGTTTCGTTGAATTTGAGTTATGTGTTTCCTCTGTGTTTCCATCTCTTTGAATTTGTTTATGTAGTTCTTGAAGAGTGAATGATCACAATTTAGTACTACATCTACTGTGATCAGAATATATCAGAAGTTCATTCAGTAACATTTTTTCCTCTGTTATTACTGTGAGTAAAACAAGACCTGTGACATGTCTGAATTACTACATTCTTTATCACCTTTCAAGGGTGCATCCTTTACTTTTATTCTACTGCAAACAAGGTGAGACTTATTTGTAATTGATATATGGCTTTGTTTTAACAATTTTGTAAATCATTTCTACATCATTTGACATTATAATTGCGACTCAAATAACGAGATACAACCTCTCTTCTATCTTATTATAAATTCCATTTAAAGATTATTTCTCAGAAAAATGAAGGTAGAAAAAAACACTCATATAAGCATTTCATTTAAAACCTTTGATTCCTGACATTATTATTTGAGACTTAAAATCAATCTCATGAACAACATCTTTTTGGCATCGTTGCCAAGGACAGAGAAACAAAATCATTTTTCCCCTGTGAGAACGACAAAGTTAAATTTTGGTCTTTGATGGTGAACAAAGATTGAATACGTGAAAGATGTTCACTTTATATTTCACCTGGTGACTCTATTGTAGGAAAAGTTGGCATTCGGTTGAAAGAATACCAGGAAAAACCCAAATGAAAAGCAGACTACGCCAGTTTCAGATCCCGAAAAATTTTTGAAACCAAAGGGACATCTCAAACAAAATTCTGCATCAACAGGTAAGATCTATCAACCTAGAGTTACGCAAATTAATGTTAAGATTCTTGCTGAAGAACTAAGTCTTAAAGAAAAATCTAAACAAGTTCATTCTGTAGAAGCATCAACAAGTAAGTCTGAAATTAAACTAGAAACTCCAGAAGTAATTATTCCTGAAATAAAATTTGAGATTGACCAGACCATCCCTATTTCATTAATAGATACTTTTACCAGCAAAAAAAAATAATTCATTTCAATCCCAACTATAATTTGTACACGGTATATTCTTTCTCTTCCCAAAGTAAAAGTTT
Organism: Picea mariana; assembly: GCA_032191745.1. Classification (NCBI taxonomy): domain Eukaryota; kingdom Viridiplantae; phylum Streptophyta; class Pinopsida; order Pinales; family Pinaceae; genus Picea; species Picea mariana. The sequence goes on along the minus strand of JASDQU010107954.1, from coordinate 161,460 downwards.
ATGTTCTCAAAAACCCTTAAGATTACTTTTTATACTCAGATTCATCCCCTGTCACTTCTCCTATCTATACTTCTAGTAAATCTGAGAAACCGAGCTCAAGTTTTCTTCTTCCCCTCATATAGATATTTCGTCTCCTCACAATCATTTCCCTGAACTTCATTCACACCATCTCGAAGTAGTCAAAAATTCAGTAGACCAGTCTTTTGAAGTTTTTGATAATCTCTTGTTCAGTCCTCAAATTCCATCTCCTAGACTTTCAATGGTCGGTGATGGAGGTGTCGGAGGTGCAGGGGCTGGTGGACAAGCGAATATACCCATGCAACCCCCTAGGATATTTTCCAAGGTCACTATTATATACACTCCTTTAGTTCTTCCTGCTATCTTACATGATTTACCTAAAAATTACATGAAGAGCCTCCCTAAATTCACAGGTGAAGGGGATTTAACAACAACTGAACATATAGCCTTTTTCGATCAATTTGATGATATTCTTGGTGTTGAGAACGAGGATGTTTACAAGATATTGTTAGTACAAAATTTTGAAGGAAAGGTAAGAACTTGGTTCAGAGGAATTCCAATAGGTTCTATACCATCATATAATGATCGGGAAACTTCCTTCATAAGGAAATGGGGTGAGAAAAAAGATCATCTTTATTACTTAACCAAATTTGGAGCCTTGAGAAAGAAAAAATATGAATCAGTCCTAGATTTTATTCAAATATTTAACAATCTTTATCACAAAATCCCAGCTAAAGTTAAACCTTCTCAACCAGTTGCAAAAGTCACTTTTGCAGGGGCTTTTGATTCTGATTTCTCTATACTTTTGAGAGAAAGAAGATCCACTACTTTAGCAGGGATGAAAGATGATGCTATAGAGATTGAATCCAATATAATGGAATCCAAGAAGTTAAAAACTAAATTTGAGATGGGAACAAGAGAACCCAGACGTTTTAAAGAACATGCAGTGCCCTATGGATCTGGAAAATATGTAGAGGAAAAAATGGATGAGATGGACAAAATAATTAAAGATTTATCAAACAAAATTTCCAAGATTATTACACATTATTTTCTTCATCCCTATGACCATTAATGATGTAAACCTATCTGTTATCTTTAGAAGGATCAGTGGCCTGAATTCCTGAGGAAAGAAGGGAGAGGAATGTTTCCTCAGAGATGAAATCATATTTTCCTTTGTAAAAACCCTAATAAGGAGGAGCATCGCACCCTGTCCAGTTATAGGGGTGTGACGATCTTGGATCATCACATGCTGCACTAAACTTAGCTTGCGATGTCATTGCACTCTACTCAGTTATAGTGGTGCGACGATTTTCATACATGGGAAAAACGAGCATCTTCGCGATGCTTCTAGAAGGAGAAGCTTCTCTAGTGAGGTGGTCTCCAATCGGTTTGTATCTTACTCGCTTTCCTGATCTAGTGGGATCATCCTAACCTCCTCACATTATCCTCTTCATATTAAGAAAAGAGAGGAGCTCTCATGGAGAAATTTGGATTGGAAATTTAGCTTGGGATTGAGTTGGCTAGCTTTTGGTGTGATCTTGAGTTTTGTAGCTTGGATTTTTTGGAGCTTGTATGTTGGATTTGAGATTTGTTTTGTCAAGATAGATTTTTTATCTCAGAATCCTTGGAGAAGAAGTGTGTGGGAAGCAAGGAACTGTTGGAAGGGACATTACAACATCAAGGCTTCGGTTGTTTTCTCCTTTTCATATTTCTGATACAGTAATATATTTATTTCCCATAAAATTGGTCTTATTTTATTGTATGACTCCTTCATCGCATACATAGGTTTTGTTGAGTATACGTTGTTTCTTTCACTTCGTTGGCTTGTGTATTTTTTATAGGTTCAATATCCCATAATCCTTGGAATGGAGCGAGGATGACACTAGCGAGGACAAACGACATTTAAAAGGTATATCATTTATCTCTTGTTAGTTAGTATGCTTGATAATTGAAACTTAGGGAAAGTTTTTGTATCCTGTCTTGTTTTGTTATAGTTTCGTGGTGAAACTAGGGATATCTATTTGTGTCTGCACTTACTGATTATTCTGATAATAAAATTGGTGGCCATACTAGGGAACGAATTGTTTTCCTAGTTTTTCTTACTTTATTGCTTTGATTGCCTAGGTTCTATTTTCTAAGTCACTGGGAGATCTAGATGAAATCTCTGACTGTTTAATTTCACTGGAAAACCTTCATGCTTTTTATTTTTTCCATTTTTCATTTGATCATCGCACCCTGCTTTGAGAGACAGCGCGAAAAACTAGGATCGACACACCCTACCTTTTGACACAGTGCGATGTCGTCACCTTGTACGGGTTCTCTATCCTATGACGATCAAGGATCGTCATGCTGTGTTAGTCTACAACCTGCGACGATTATGAAAAAATTTCAATTTTGATGGTTTTTCTTACCCATATCTTAGATATGGTTTTGGGGTGATTTGTCGGGTCTGATTACAGTCTGCTTGATAGCTTTGAATCTTATTTTAGGTATCTTTGAAACAAAATTTTTTATTTCTTTCTTTGCATTAGATTGGGGGCATCCTTGCATTTGAAGTAGTGAAATTGCATGGTTTTTTGCATTTTCGGTCTTGAAATCTTATTGGGGGCCAAGAATCGTGTATTAGTGTATAGTCTCTTTGGCTCATTTATTGAAGATCTTGATATTGATGAGTTTAATAAAATCTTGGGACCTTGTGCATCTGGGAATGATAAACGTTTTCTCCTTCTCATAATATAGCTTTCATCGAAGTGAAATATTTGCATTCTCATTTCTTTGGATTGTTTAGAGTTGGTCAAAACATCATTTATTCCATGCCATTTTCCTCTTGAGGAAAAAACAACCTTAAAATAAAGCGCTTATAAAAATTGATTAGACATTTTTATATTTTTTGGTAGAAAACCTACATTAGCTTAGGGTGTAGGGCTTTGGAATAGGTGTGAAAGATAACTTTCCAAAGCTGTAAACAAACATAGTATCTTGTGATAGGGATATTCAAATCCACTTGCTACATTTTGTCCTGGGAATCCCTTCTAACACAAGGGTCAAACCTGAGGTCACATTAAGACTGACAGAGTTACTCACCCTGCTTTGTTGGTCTTAGTGTAGAGATTGTGTGTATTATTGGGGGTCACTTGAGAAGAAAATCCTGTGGGGACCTTCTCAAGTTGATTTCGGGCTTAGATACCCTTCCCTTGCATGTGGATCAGACTGTCGACTATTTCCCTAGGCATCATTGTCGTAATTGGTAACCTTAGTGGCCTATCTCTTTAGGGTCTTTACACGAGGTGACTGTGGAGGGGCATGTTTTCACGGTACCTGGAATCAACATTGGCCAAACTCACTTGGGCTCCTTGGAGGGTATACCCATGATTATGTGTGGGAAATTTCACCAGGGTGTAAGTCCGTTAAGCAAGTCATCAACGTAACTTTTCCACCCACTCTATCTCATCCCCTTCTTACATTGTTCTCGCGATGTTGGATTTCATCACCAACTAGTGCGTTCATTGTGGGAAGGTTTTGTTTGTTTGCTTGCTTACTATATTTTTAGCGTGTGTTGTTTGTTTTCCCTAGCAGACTCTAGGTTGGATATTTATTTTATGGCGTTAGTTACCGGAATGACCAATGAAGAAACCCTTGCTCTGGGGGAACCTTTTTTTTTTCCTTCTTACAGAAACGTTGGTCCTCCTTACATCGCTACTTTGAGCCTTCCAAGTCTCACAATTGGATTACCGGTATGGATGTTTTCCACTACGGTAATGCCGAATGCAGCAAGTTCTTCGATTGTAATAACTTCCCCCCAAGAACATTAACCTCATGTTGATACTTAGCCTTCTTCACCAGTAATATCTCCTTCTCCTTATTCACTTGCAAGGTCTTCTTTCATTTCATATTCTTCGTCAAGTGAAATCTCTGAAGCTAGTAACCCGGTGGATAAGAATAAGAAGAAAAGGAAGATTAATAAGAAGAAAAATAAGAAAGGGTCCAAAATTCCAACCATTTCTAAACATGTTGGAAAACCACCAGTTACTGATAATCGTGCTGGGAGTGCTGATGATACCAAGATCACCCAAATAAACCGTAACCCAAGTACCCTTGTAGGCTTTGTAAGAGTATCCATATTCTTAAGGATTGGCCTGGTCTATCCAAGGTTAGAGAAGAATGGTCTACACACCCTCGCCAACCTCTATCATCAGCCTCTGAACAACATGATGATGACCTCCCATCAACTAGTCAAGATACTATTGGGAAGAAGAAAAGTAGAGTCAAGTTCTCATGTATGTTATGCAGAGGGAGTCATCAAACTCACCTTTTCCCTCGTATCGATGAAGCCTCGAAATTACTAGAAGAAATGACTATTTCAAAACCTCAACTTCCAGCTACTTATTGCAAGCTTACTCTCAACCCACCTGTAGTTGATGGAATGATCAATCCGGTCCCTTCATCGGTCATTCTGGTTGATCATGTAGTCAATCTGGTCATGTCCTTAGTTGAACCAGTTGACAAAGGGGTCGATTCAATCCCATCTTCGGTCAATACCACTCTCTCGTTAGAGAGTGAAACCCAAGCGGTCGATCTGTTTCCAGCCATCGACCCCATTCTCTCCTTGGAGAATGCAACCCAAGTGGTCGATCTACTCCCATCATCGGTCGATCCTACTCTCCCGCTAGAGAGTAAACCTGATACCGCTCACATTTTTCTCGTTGATACAAACACTACCATGCTGGGGGGAATTCCTCCTTCTCCCGTGGAACCTCCTCCAAGCAATGAGGCCATCCTTTTTGATTGGGGTGTGCTAAATGGATCTCGTCTTCCCTCTCACATTCCTTTCAAGATTACAGTACAAGTTTGTGGTTGGGAAGTTCCTCAGACGTTGATAGACGAGGGTTCATCCATTAGTATTTTTTCCTCTATTGCTTGGCAAGCTCTGGGTTATCCTCAACTTGTTCCAGTTACGCAGAATCTGTTATAGTTTAACAGAAGAACCAATCACCCTTTATGATTCCTTCCTCAATTTCCTGTAACTTTGGGAGGGAAAACTGTCGTTATTGAAGTCATGGTAGTCCAATACCTCTTGGATTTCTATTTACTCCTTGGGCGAGATTATGTCTATGCCATGAAAGATATTGTGTCCACTCTTTTTCGTGTGATATCTTTCCCTCACGATGGAAGAATTGTTACTATTGATCAACTTTCATTCATTGGTCCTGACTTAATAACCTCCCTAAACGGTTCATATATCCAGACTATATCGCCCCCGTCACAGTTCAATTACGTGGCATTGTCCCCCATGCCTTCATCTACCAATGCAGATGAGCCTCTCACTATACGCTCAATCTCTTATGAATTGGATCCGATAGTTGATATGGTGATCTCTTCAGTAGGGCTATTGGATCCTAACCTCCTTACTCCTATCGCATCCCTTGACATGTGTTCCTTACAGAGTGTGTTTATTCCATCAAGTGAAGATCTCTTGGAAGCCATGACCGAGTTTTGTCCCTTGAAATGGCGTCCTTCCAGAGAATTCTCCTTTTGGAAGTCATGATCAAGAAGAGAATCTTTGAGCATGGTTTTCTAATTTCAATCTCATTAAAAAATGAAACCAGCCTTGAGCATGGTTTTCTGATTTCAAGATCATTAAAAAATAAAACCAGCCTTGAGCATGGTTTTCTGATTTCAAGCTCATTAAAAAATGAAACCAGCCTTGAGCATGATTTTCTCATTTCAAGCTCATTAAAAAATGAAACTAGTTGTGAGCATAGTTCCTGTTTCTGTGTCAATCTCGTTAAAAAATGAAATAGAGGTCTGGGGATTGAACCTGGATTCTCGAGCATAGTTCTTATTCATGTGTCAAGCTCGTTAAAAAATAAAACAGATTGTTCCCCCTCTTTGTTTGAGTCAAGTACTTCATCTAGTATTTGAAGCTTCATTTCATTCACCTTTGCAGTTGGATGAAACGAAGCTTGAGGGGAAATGATTCCAGCCTCTGGACTTCATGTTGAATTTGATTCGCTAGATTCTTAAGCTGGGGGCTAAGTACCAACCATGCAAATTCGTGAACCATGCGTTGGGAAGTCACACACATAGTTTTTAATTTGGTTCAAGCTTGTGTAAAAATGAAACCACCTACCTTGAGCATAGTTTCCTCTGGTTCGAGCTTGTGTAAAAATGAAACTAGGTCCAATCATAGTTTTGGATAGTTTTAATCTTGTGTAAAAATAAAATCTATCCCAAGCACAGTCTTTTTTTTTTAAGCTTGCGTAAAAATGAAAACAATCCCAAGCTTAGTCTTTGTTCTTTCTCGTGATCATAAATACATGAGAATGTAACCGAGTAAATTTTTATCACTTTTTCGGACTCGTAAAGGTTATACAAAAAAGGAACCCCATGGAGTTCCCTTTAATCTCTTTTCAGACTCTCTAAACATGAAAATATTTCCGAGTGATCTTATTATTTTTAAGCTCGTTAAAGTATTTGAAGAAAAAGTCTGTTGAGCGGTACTTTATCTCTTTTTCGGTCTCATCAGACTACTTTACGAAAAAAGACATTTTGGAGTTTTCTTTAAGTTTTTTTCAGACTCTCTAAACATGAAAAACCCCTGATTTTTCTTTCTTTGGACTCGTAAAACAAGCATCAAAAGTTCCATATGGGAACAAACCACTCCTTTATAGGGTTCGTTAAACATACTCCTAAGGACTCGTCCGAAGGATGAGCTTACATCTACAAGCATATGTTATCCTCCTCAAGCTTGCGTAAAAATAAAGAGGTACTCACCATAAATGGTGGGGAAAAATTTGGGAAAGAAATGTATCTAAACCTGTATTCTATGGAAGAGTCGCTTTTGAACATGACACCCTTTCACTTGCTTTATGTCTAGGTTGGAAAATCTTCTTGTCTCTTGATCATACTCCTTTATAAGATTACAAATTGGTCTGTGATCCCTGTTTTTGAGTCAGTGTTTCCGAGACAATTGGCATGTCGTCAATATGTTCAAAGAGAATCTCAACCCGAAAGCCTACTATTGTGTCGACCATTTCTGCAGTCCTTAATCCTTCTATTGTATCGACTATCCCTGATTCAGTCCTGAATCACTTATTACTCTGATCTACCTCAAATCATTTTACCTGTTTCGTGTCATTGATGGTGGATACATTAAGGCCCTCCTGTGACGAGTCTTTTCCTGTCGACTTCAACTCATTATCCATGAATTAGACTTAGAAATTAATTGGTACCTTGGAAATTGCATGCCTCAATGACAGGTTTCCTCACTTTCGACAGTGGGTTTTCATTATTGACCCCTGATCGGGAGATTTCCCCATGTGTTCGACTTTAGCTCATTAATTCACATTCGGTGGATTGTACCAGAGTACCTTGGGAGTCATTGAAATTAATGGTGATTTTCCTCATACTTGTTAACGGTACTCACTAATGACCATTAATCAAGTGGTTTCTACCATGTTCGACTTCAGCACATGTATTCACATGGTTAGATTCATACTATAGAGTGGTGGAGATGAAGACCCTAAATATTTTCTGGCAAATTCAGGTTGCATTGGAGTATATTCAGATTGTACTATTTCATAGATCCACAGTGTATGTCGCGTGGATACATTCAAATTTGAGTCTTTAATGCATAGATCCATAGTGTATTTTTGGTGGCTATGTTCAGATTTGAGTCATAATGACATGAATCCACAGTGTATGTTTGGTGGCCATGACTTGTCTTACTTGACATGGATCTTTGTATGTCAACATTTATGCTTTGAGTCATTTGTATTCTAAGTATGGGAATTCCTACCTCAGTGATGATATATTATTGTATTGTATTTCCTTGTTTGTTTGCAGGTTTCCGACCGATGTGTTCCTTGTTCCCTACACACACTCGACAAAGTATTTCAACTATCACTCTGTTCTAACTTCATACTTTGGGGGGCTCTCTATAACACATTATTTTCATCATCCCTATGACTTTTAATTATGTAAACCTATATGTTGTCTTCAGAAGGATCAATGGCCAAAATTCCTAAGGAAAGAAGGGATAATAACTTTGCCTGAGAGATGAAATCATATTTTCCTTTGTAAAAATCCTAATAAGGAGGATGGTCGCACCCTATCTAGTTATAGGGGTGCAACGATCTTGGATCGTTTCATGCTACACTAAACTTGGCCTGCAACGTCATCACAATTTATAGGGGTGCAACAATTTTCATACGTGGGAAAAACGAGCATCTTCTCGATGTTTATAGAAGGAGAAGCTTCTCTAGTGAGGTGGTCGCTGATCGGTTTGGATCTTACTCGCTTTTATGATTTAGTGGGATCATCCTAACCTCCTAACCTTATCCTCTTTAGCTTATAAAAAGAGAGGAGCTCTCATGGAGAAATTTGGATTGGAAATTTAGCTTGGGATTGCATTGGCTAGCTTTTGGTGTGAGCTTGAGTTGTGTAGCTTGGATTTTTTGGAGATTTTATGTTGACTTTGAGCTTTGCTTTGTCAAGATAGATTTTTGATCTCAGAATCTTTGGAGAAGAAGTGTGTGGGAAGCAAGGAACTATTGGAAGGGACCTTACAACATCAAGGCTTCGTTTGTATTCTCCTTTTCATATTTCTAATACAGTAATATATTTCTTTCCCATAAAATTGGTCTTATTTTATTGTATGACTCCTTGATCACATACTTAGGTTTTGTTGAGTATACGTTGTTTCTTTCACTTCGTTGTCTTGCGTATTTTTTACAGGTTCAACATCCCATAAGCCTTGGAACGGAGCAAGGATGACACTAGCGAGGACAAAGGACATTTAAAAGGTATATCATTTATCTCTTGTTAGTTAGTATGCTTGATAATTGAAACTTAGGGAAAGTCTTATATACTGTCTTGTTTTGTTCTAGTGTCCTGGTGAAACTAGGGAGATCTGTTTGTGTCTACACTTACCGATTAGTCCGATAACAAGGAGGGAAATGGAAAAATCCAAACCTGATCCATATGTTAGAAAACAATTCAGGAGAAATCCTAATCCTCAGATACAACAAAGGAAAATAAAAAATGAGGATCAAAAGATTAAAGCTCCTTTTAAAATTGAGAATCTCATACAGGGAGATGAGGTCCAAGATTATGATGATTTAGATGAAGATCTAAACAACCTCAGCGATGATGATCTTGAGCCCCACCTAACCAAACATGATTATGAAAAATCTTTGGATCTGGAATCTTTATTTAATGAGGAAGAAAATATCAACAATTTGGGAGACTCTATGTATAAAGGTATTTCTTATTCAATAATGGTCGAGCTTCAACATAAATATGATTTGAGGTCAAGAGAAAAGAATTCAATAAATAATCCACCAAAAAATATTTTATCATGAAACAAAGCAAATGAGGCGGCATTTACAAAACCATCAAATGAAATGCAAGCTACTCGAGAAAAGCAGGTTGAAGCGAAAGCAGTACAGACTAAGAATCCAGTAAATACAGACGCTGAAGTCCAGACCAGGGGAATTGAAAAACAAATTGGGACTTTCAATTTAGAGAACGAACTTAATAAAATTAAAATTCCAATGGCTCTGGTTGAACTTGCTAGAAACTTGATCGATAAAAAACAAATTGCTAAAGCAATAAATTTTTCTGATGTTGAATGTCAAGCTGATGTTATCAATTTGCAGGATGAAAAACCTACAATCATGTTTGGACCACACATCGAAAATAGTAAATATTATGTTGCTCCTTTCTATATTACATTGGCTATGCATGATCATTTACTACACAATTGTATGTTAGATTCAGGAGCTTCGCATAACTTGATGCCTAAGATTATCATGGAGAAATTGGGCCTTCAAATTACCAGACCTTACCAAGATCTATACGCTTTTGATTCTAGAAAGGTTAAGTGTCTAGGTATGATCAAAGATTTAGTTGTAAATATTTCTCAGGTTCCTGTGAAAACTATTATTATGGATGTGGTTGTTACTGATGTTCCTACCAAGTATTGCATGCTTCTATCTAGATCTTGGGGTGCCAATTTAGGAGGATCGGTTCAACTAGACATGACATACGCTACAATTCCAATTTTTGGTGGACAATTTACTCGATTGTACAGAGAAACTAGACTGACTTATACTGTAAGTGACCCTCAAAACCCTAATAACTACCCAGTCTATGTTGTTGATCAAGATCTAGGAAATTGTATATTATCCATAGATGATGATTTTGAAGAATGTATAGAAGAAGAAAATAAAAAAATAGAATTTCAAAAGAAAAATATGAATTTTATAGAAGGGATGTGGAAAATGTTCTTTGATGGTGCTTCATCTTGCGAAGGAGTAGGAGCTGGAGTTTTATTTGTGGAACCAGGTGATGAGTATGTTATTCCTTTCTCTTATAGATTACAATGGGATGTTGATTATACTAATAATATGTGTGAATATGAATATTTAGGTTTAGGATTAGAAGCTGCAAGAAACTAAAAATCAAACATTTGATAGTTTATGGTGATGCTGATATAATTGTAAAAAAAATAAAACAACAATACCAAGGTAAGCATATGAGATTGAGGTCATATAGAAATTGTGCTTGGAATCTTATAAATAATTTTTTCTTGTCTTTTAACATACAATCTATTCCCAGAATGAAAAATCAACAAGCTGACTCTTTAACCAAAGCTTCTACGAATTTCATACCACCTATTGTTTTGAAGCTGAAGTATCATATTGAGATTAGGCATAGACCTTCGATTCCAAACAATGTTCAATAGTGGCAAGTATTTGAAGATGATGAACAAATCAAGTAGTTTTTGGAAATGGTAGATGTGTTTTCTGAGACCCAAATTGATCATGAAAATCAGAATGATCATACCTGGATTATGCAGTAAGGAGAAAACCCATAAAGGTTCCAAGATAAAATTGCAAATCACCGCATGCACTTACTTAAAAACAATCAAATTCCCATAGGTATGATCCCTCTAGAAATATTGTTTGACCAGGATGATATACCTTTAAATTCTACTTTGCAACCTCAACTTGAAGAAGTTGAATATTGTAATGTAGGAACTAATGAAAATCCCAATATGGTCAAAATATCAAAATATCTTCCCGCACAAATAAAGAGTAAATACGCTGAGTTACTTAAACAATATAAAGATGTTTTTGCATGGCCTTATGAAGATATAGAAACCTATGATACTTATGTTATTGAGCACAAGATTCCCTTAAAGCATGGTATTAATCCTTTCAAGGAAAATATTAGACAAATAAACCCAATTCTTCTGCCAGTAATAGAAAAGGAGGTTAAAAAAATCCTTGATGAAAAAATCATTGTTCCTCTCAGATACTTTGAATGGGTGTCCAATTTGGTCCCTGTTAGGAAGAAGAACAGAAAAATAAGACTGTGTTGATATTAGGAACCTAAATCGGTCTTCTCTTAAAGATAACTACCCACTCCCAAAAAGTACCATGTTTTAGAGAAGGTAGTAGGGGCTAACATAATTTCTATGATCGATGGTTTCTCAGGATATAATCAAATTGTTGTTCATGAAGATGATAGGGAAAATACTGCATTTACTACTCCATGGGGAACTTTATGTATGATAAAATTCCTTTTGGGTTAATGAATGCAGTATCAAATTTCCAAAGAGAAATGGATATCACATTCGTTAGTGAGAGAGATAAGTTTTTATTTATTTATTTGGATGATCTGACAGTTTTTTCCAATTCTGATGCAGAACATTTGGTGCACCTCAGAAAAACATTTGACAAATGCAGAAAATTTGGTTTGTCTCTTAACCCAAAAAAATCACACTTTGCCATGCAAGAAGGTAAACTTTTAGGTCATATAGTTTCAAAGGATGGAATTAATGTTGATCCTAAACGAGATGAGGCTATTGATCTAATCAATATTCCTAGAAATAGAAAAGAGATTCAATCTTTTTTGGGGAAGATCAATTTTTTGAGGAGATTTATTCCTAACTTTGCTGAAATAATCAAATTGATTACAGATATGCTAAAAAAGGACAACGAAGTAAAATGGATTGCATAAGCCAAAGCATCCTTTGAACGTGTTAAGAAATCCATAGAAGAAGCAACATTATTGGTAAGTCCTGACTATACCAAATAATTATTAATCTTCTCCTTTTCTTATGAACATACTATTGCAGTAGTGCTCCTTCAGAAGAACGAAGAAGGATTCGCACAACCAATATCCTTTTTCATCAAAAGCCTCAGAAATGCAGAGCTAATATATGATATTCTCAAAAAACAATCTTATGCGATGGTGAAGGCCCTCAAGGCTTTCCGAACATATGTCTTGCACTCCAAAATAATTTCTTATGGACCAACAAATGCAATTAAAGATATATTGGTTTAGCCAGACAATGATGGAAGAAGAGGTAAATGGTTGGCTAAAATTCAAGAGTTTGATCTAGATGTTAAACCAACCAAACTAGTGAAAGGTCAAGGTACGGCAAGGCTATTAGCCGAATCAAATTTCAGAGTGCTAGGAATAAATAACTTCGATTCACATGATTCTCTTCTAGATATAGATGAGATTGATGATAAAGCACCTATAATTCAGATTGAAGAAAAATTTTCCTTCTCATATTGGTACAATGATATTGTTACATATCTCCTTCCTCTCCAATGCCCAAATGACATGACTCCTTCAAAAGAAATAACTTTATATCTACATGAAATTAAGTATTGCATTATTGATGGAAATTTATACTGGAAAGACCCTTTGGGTTTCCTATTATGTTTCCTAATAGAATCCGAAACATAAGGGGTCATTGATGAATTTCATGAAGGACTATGTGGAGGACATCATGCTTGGAGAAAAAAAACTTACAAAATTTTAAGGGCGGGATATTATTGGCCGAAATTATTCACTGATGTAAATGCAAGGGTCAGAGATTGTAATTCATGGCAACTATTCATTGGTAAGAAAAATTTTCCCGCATTACCTTTAATTCCAGTAAAAGTTGAAGCTCATTTCCAACAATGGGGCCTAGACTTCATTAGATAAATTCATCCACAATCAAGTGCTCAACACAGATGGATTTTGACTGCTACTAATTATTTTATGAAATGGGTTGAAGCCATTCCAACTCGGAATGCTACAAATTTAGTAGTGATAAAAAATTTGGAAGAAAACTTCCTAGCAAGATTTGGTTGTCCTAGGAAAATAGTTATTGATAATGCTAAGGCTTTTAAATGTATTGCAATGATCAATTTCTTTCAGAAATACAATATTATTTTAAGTCATTCTACAACCTATTATCCTCAGGTAAATGGGTTGGATGAATCATCTAACAAGATTTTGATGACTATAATCAAGAAAGTTTTGACAAAAAACAAAAAATCTTGGCATATACACTTAAAATACGCCTTATGGGAAAACCAAATTGGCACCAAGAAATCCATAGGTATGTCTCCATTCCAATTAGTTTATGGTACTGATGTTGTTCTTCCTATTAATATTGCTCTTCCTGTGATGAAACTCTGGAAGGATGCGAATGAAGAACCAAATCCTTTTATGAGAAGAATAAATTAAATCATCGAAGTACAAAAAAATAGAGTAGAAGTGGATGAAAAGCTCCAAAAATACCAGGATAACATGAAAGCCCTTTTTGATAAGAAAGCTAAAGACAAGGAGTTTCTTCCTGGCAATTTAGTTTTGAAATGGGAAGGTAGAAAGGAAGATGCAGGGAAACATGGGAAATTTGAGCATCTCTAGTTCAGACCCTTTAAAATTGCATCCACTGAGGGAAAAAACTCATTCTCGCTCGAAAATATTAATGGAGATATTCTTGACTCTCCTATCAATGGGCGTTTATTTAAAACATTTCATGCAGTAGTCAATTTTTAGATTTCCATTGTATATATACTGGATTGGATTGACATTGGCATTTTAATTTTCATTTTTTTATTTTCTTTTTGTAAATTACCTGAGTCATTTGATCATTTGTTGTAAATGTTTTCAATAAATTTATGATTGCTTGACATCTTTAAAAAGAAAAATAAAAAGCATATGTATCACATATCATCTCTATTCTACATGATTATCTACATGAATGAATTTTTCAGCATGACACTTCAATTTTTCAGGTAATCACAGGGAGGCACAATACCCAGATGGAGCCTATGTTAGAACACGTATAATTTTGAGCTTTTGAACTTTAGATTTTGCCTCTTAGAAATAAAAAATTTATCCAAAAAAGGAAAAAACAACTTAGATAATTGCATTTTAATTTAAAATAAATCCTTGGTTGTTATTTATCAATAAGGAGCTTACAATATCTATTGTCGATGAGTTACTCTAATTTGATCGAACGGTTCTAATGATATCCGAAGTTTAAAATCTGCCACTAGTACAAAAGAAGATGTTCGCCTTTGAATTGAATGAGAAGATTGAGCCTTCAAGGTTCATGGTAGCATTGATGGTCTGTGTTATCCCAAAATGAACCCACACTCATTCGAAGAAGAGCTTGGCAGTATCTACCACTATGATGCTCTTCTTGCAGGTTGTGAGAATGGCCATCTTCGAAAATTGATCAACCACCACAAATACGCAATCATTTCCTTGCTTGGTGGATGGAAGGCCAGACATGTAATCCATCAAGATGGATTCCCAAGGCCTCTCGGGAGTACGAAGAGGGGTGTATAATCCTTGCTTCTTGATGGTTGTCTTGGCAATGACACAGATAGTGCAAGATATGATATAMTTGCTAACGGCATGTCGAACTTTTGGCTAATAAAAACGTTTTTGTAGAACGACCACAGTTTTCTCCATGCCAAAATGTCTTGCCATCCGACTGTAGTGATCCTGCCAAATATGCTTTGCATGCTCGCTTGCGGGAACACAGAGGTGACCCAGATGACATAAATATCCATCCTGAATGTGAAAATTGGTGACATTCATGCATGTACCCAAGAGATAATAAGTGGTGGCAAAGTCAATATATCATTGATAAAGTTAGGGCCACTCATGCCTCATGCCCACGGGGATGGAGCATGGTGGTGAGTGAAAAAATGGGAGGTCGACTGAGGTAGTCAATGACACGAATTGTGCTCCCTGTCTTATAATTGATGTTGAGATGGAACTGTTGCAGGTATGTGGGCCACTTTTGATGGTGGTCATTCTGCAACTTCCCATGTGTATGTATGAACTGCAAAGGCTTGTTATCAGTGTGGATGATTGTCTCCTTTCCCAGAATGTAATTTTTCCATTAACGACATGATTGCACAATGGAATACATTTCCTTGTCATAGGTGGGTTATTTACGAACGGTATCTAAGAGTGTCTCACTATGGTATGCTACTAGATGACCGTGCTAAGTGAGAACTGTGCCTACATCATATTCGAATGCATCAATCTAAATCTTGAATGGTTGTTGCAGATTGGGTAATGAAAGTATTAGAGCTAAGCACAAGCGATGCTTCAGATCATCAAATGATCATTTTTTTTCCTTCCCTCATGTGGAATTTTCCTTTCCACCGCCCTTGGTCACTTGGTTGAGGGCCCATGCAATATGGGAGAATCCCAACATGAACCGTTGATAGAAGTTGGAAAGTCCCAAGAATATCTGAATCTCGGTTAGTGTGGTTGGGGCTGGGCAGTCACAAATAACTTGGATCTTAGATGGATCTACATGTACCCCTTGCTCATCAAAAATGTATCCCAAGTATTGGACCTTGTTCATTCCAAAGGAGCATTTTTCCAAGTTGGAATATAGCTTGTGATGTTGCAGAGTGCTCAAAACTTGTTGAATATGCTGCATGTGCTCCTCCCAAGTTCTGTTGAAGATGAGGATGTCATCAAGATATAACACCACAAAAGAGTTGGTGAAGGGTCTCAATACATCATCCATCAACCTCATGAAAGTTTTTGGTGCATTTGTTAAGCTAGAGGGCATGACCATCCATTCAAAGAGATCTTACATAGATTTGAAGGTTGTCTTCCATACATCAATCGGTTCAATGGGAACCTGGTGGTAGCTAGACTTTAGGTCAATCTTTCCAAAGAACATTTCCCTCTTGATTTGTTCAAGAAGGTCATCAATTCATAGAATCGGGTACCAGTTCCCAAGTGTGATTTTGTTTAATTCTCTATAATCAATGCTGTGCCACTAGGTCTCGTCTTTCTTCTGCAATAGTACAATCGAGATTCCTCAAGGGGAGGAGTTGGGTCTGATGTGCCCCTTTTCAAGAAACTCTTGGATCTGATGCTTTATTTCGTCATTTTCCATCAGCGAGTGACGATATACTATTCCATTAGGCAGAGGTGCACCGAGGGTTATATCAATTGGATGCTTGACTTGGCAGTGCATAGGTACCCTAGTGGGTGAGGAGAAGATGTCTTTGTACTCTTCCACAATCCTGTCCACTTTCTTCTGCTGCAAACAGGGGATTTGTGTATCCACTTACTTCTGTTGCAAAGAGAGGTTCTATGTAGAGGTCACAGATGTGGTGGCGACCTTCTGATTACTGTGAGAACGGATCAGAAAGAAGATGAACTTCCCAATATGTGAAATGACCTTATTGCATTGCTTAATAGAGATTAAAGAAATAGCGGTAGGTAGCACTACATATGGTATCCTGTAAAATTGTCTACCGAAAGTAATAATAACACTGTGGGGTCTAGACTCATACACAACATATCCCTTCCACAAATATGGATGGCCTAAAATAACATCACAAACTTCAAGGGGATCAATATCACACAATACCTCATCTTTGAAGGGATTGATGTCATAGTGAAGATGACACTGTTGGCTGACACGAAGATCTCTTCCATGGAGAAGCCAACCGATGGTGTAGGGATGCGGGAGAGGTGGCATCGGAAGGTCCAACCACTTGAATACCTATGTTGATATTAGGTTCTTTTGACTACCGCTATTGACATTGAAATGATGCGGAGCCCAATTTACCCACATCTATGAATGAAAGAGATGGTCCCCTTCCTTTGGTTCTTCTGGCTCGCTTGGCTAGACTTTGGTGGTAGTGATAGTGGCACTAGGTTCAACATAAATAATCTGCTTCCCTCCTTCTAGATTTGATTCAGAGTCACAATTTTCCTTTGACTCGGAAGCTTTTATCTCGACCACTAGTGACTACTTGGAGCGACATTCTTCGGTGTTGTGCCAAGGGCTTGTATAGTATTCACACCACTTTCCCATGTCCTTCTTCGACTCCTCATTACCGTTCTTGGGTTGTGGCTTGGAATGGTTGTCCTAGGAGTGGCCATATTTTATCTATCACTTGTTTTGTGGGTTGGGGACACCTTTTCCCTGCTTCAGCTGTGAGGAGTTTGCAGATCCAAACTCTCATCTCTTTTGCTTAAATTTCTTCTTGATCTTGACAACATATCTATAAGTCGCACTTAATGATGTGATGTCCAGAAACTCCATTTATGTTTGAATGTATCTATGTAGACAAACACAATATTTGAGAACCAGATGTCGTTCAGAGTATTTGTTACCTAATTTGGTGTGCAAGGTATGGAAAATATTGGTGAAATATGGTACTGTCTGGTCCCTTTCCTGACGCAACGTGGTCCATGTTGTGTATTGGTCCTCGTAGCTTCCAACATGGCAGTACTATTCTTTAATGGCATCCTTGAAGGAATCCCATGTGGGGGTGACCACAAATATTTCATATTCCTTTGTGGCCCTTTTCCTAGAGTAAGTATCCCACCAATCCTTAACATGGGGGATGGCCTTGAGGAGTGCAAAAGTAATTTGTTCCCTATCGGAAAAAATGTGGACTGAAAAATACCCTTCGAGCAGATTCAACCATTTATCTACTGCATCTGCATATATCAGTCCTTCAAATAATGGAATATAAAAATTTACTTGTACCTTTAAGGGGGTTGCATGGCCGCTTGATGAATATGAGTCTCTTGTGGACAACCACAAAAGGATCTATGCAAAGTTGTCCATCATTTCATTCCTTTGTCGCAAAAGGGCTTCCTTGAACAAAAGTTTAAAAGGATCTCCTTCTCCATCATCTTTCTTCTCCTACCCCATGATTTTTTTTCAGGCTCTACATGTCCGATCTTGCAAAGGATCGACTGGTTTGAGTCCCAACTTCTTGTACCCAGATCTTGTTGGGGACATGCACAAAGAAAAAAAAATGAAGAGTAGACCGCTCTGATACCACTGATCCATATTTATGAGAGGAATGAAATGAATAACAGATTGAATACAATAACACAGATATACGGAGAACAAAAAAAGATATCCAATGAACAATAACTTCTGTTGAATAAAGAAAATAGGTTGAAACTGTAAAACTGCAGAATTGAAAACAACTTGCTCGAATGGTGGTAGCTATCTCTGAGAAGAGATGTGGTTGCTACGTGCATTCATCTGAGAAGAATGATTAAAATGAGGCTCCATAGGCCTTTTTAACATTACTCATGAATTCCAAAACCCTAGACATCCAAAAACCTAACCCTAGGAGATGAAACGCCAAATGTTATGTCGGCCCCGATGGGTAAGTTGGTACCTCAACTTCCCGGGGTTTTAAATTTTGCATACGACCTCCATTTTAGGCATGTGATAGCCCGTTGGAAAGGTATTTTTGAGAAATACACATTATTCCTTCAATCTATGACTTTGTCCATTTTGTTTTACTGTGGAAATCGAAAAACAACATTGTTTAGGGCCCCAAAACGGCCCTGAAAGTACAAAAAGATGAACTGACATGAAAATTTCCAAAATAATCCAGTTGGAATAGGTAGTTGGCCACCAATATCCACATGGATGTTGTGTAAGGCTTAAGGATATCCCCAGAAGTGAAGAACCCACAATTACAAAGAAATGTCATCATTACAAATAAATGTTCTAAACTAAAAACTGTCAAGAGGACCCAGTTGGAATAGGTGGGTGGCCACCAATATCCACCTGGATCAATATGAGAGAGCCATTTTTTTATTTAATGGGATTGGTTACCTAGTATACCAGTTCATTGAGAGGTTGATCGAGTTTTTGTAGTATCGATTTTCTCTACTTAGCGACAATATTCATGAGGTCTCTTATATTAGTACCTTGTCGGACAATGCATTGAGCGGAGGATGCTTCACATCTTCCTGGATAGTTTGGGACCCTATTGAATTCACCACTTATAGGAAGATCCAAGAGAGGCTCATATGGAGGGAATTTGTGGATGATGTGTTGGGAGATATGGAGTAGTGTATGACTTGTTAGTAGAGCAACTCAGGGAACACTCATCTAGCAGGGTTGATGCAGTCTTTTCCCATTTCTGAGTGAGAGTGGAAGAACATGTTGATAGATTGAATCAAAATATTTCTGAGGCTACAAGGTGTAGATAGTATGTGTGCATCGATTGAACAGTGTTGTCCCTTGACCAATTTTTGAGGAAACTTTGGTCATGTTTGACTATTTTTGGGACTTCGACAGGCTGGTCAAAGAGGGAGCACCCAGGCGAAGCGGAGATCGCAGGATCTCGCTCATTTTGCAGAATTTTTGGGCTTTAGGGTTTATGTAATGGGTATGGGATGTTTTCCCATGGGTTTACCCATGTTTAGGCCTCTTTTGTAATGTATAAATAAGTATCTAAGTGATGTAAGAAGTACAAGTTCTGTGTGATTGTAATTGGCTCTGTGCAAGAAGTAGTGGGCTATGTGCACCATATGTTATAAGTGTTAATCATGGCTTAGTGAAAGTGATTCTAAGAAGGCCCTATGCTTGATAAGAGTTGGCTTTATGCCTTGACCTAACTCGGGGAAGGAGGATCTGGTGAGGTGCGCGCAGATCTCTTGTCCTTTGCAGAGTTGGCTCTGTGGCTTTGTGCACAAGAGAATAAGACTGTAAGAATCCTAAAGACTAATAAGAAAATAATAATATTGGTGGGCATAGCCCCACACTAGGGTGAACCACATATATCATGTATTGATGTGCTTTGTGTGATGTTATTGATTTTTCTTATGTGGTTACTTTCTTAGTGTTGTTAATGTTATGAATAATAAATTCTTCTGATGTTGTATCTTAGTGCTTAATAATATGAATGAATGCTAGAGATGAGTTAATGTTATGTGCCTAGTGACTGAAAGTACTTGATCTTGGTTATTACCGCGTTGATCTAGATATAGAGTTTAACGTGCGATGTGGATAAGGCTCAAGATCTAATGCATATTATTGGCTAAGTGCTTTGTTAAGGTGTTGTAATCACATATTTGTTTCCCAGCTAGGTTGTAGACACCTGAGTCCTACAACCCCCCTGCCTCTACCTCGGGTGAGACTTCATCTACTTCACAGGTGTTGCCGAAAGGGCCGGTAGTTAGGGTTTTTTGGGTGTGTTGTTGAAGCATTGAACCCTCAGTCTGCCCCTGTGCCAAAAAATGGTTCCGTTGTCGGGACAAAACTGTGATTGTTGGGAACTAGAGAAAAGAGAAAGCTCTGTGCGTAGATCTGTTGTTGTAGTGTGAAGTTTTCTACTTGAATCTCTGTGACAAGAAATAAAGAAAGAAATTCGATCTGAAGAAAAGAGGTAAGGTCTTAAATCTTTGTGCTCTGGTCAAGGTAAGATAAGTGGAAATTTTTTCTTCGAAAGTATGAATCTAGGTATGTTTGATAGATTTTGTCTTAATATGAAAAATAGGTCACAACTAGGAGAAAGAAGATTTGATCTATATAAATTTGATAGAGATAGTGAAAGATATGTTATTCCTATGCATAGAAATAATTTTTGGACTAACAAGTGGGTGCAGGAACCTAGGGAAAATTTTTGCAGATTGCAGGTCTAGCACGGTGAACCCAGTGCGCAGTACAGGAAAGGTTGGGGATCTTTTAAAAGAAGGAGAGGATTAACACTGTGTTATAGTTGCATAAGGTTGGTACATCTTGCTAAGGAATGCCCTGGTATAGGTCCTATTCATCTTTGTTGTAAATTTGTTGGTCATGAGGTTTTGGATTTTCCAAGAATGATTGCTAAAGTTGAAAAGATGAACATGAGACAAGAGAACTATGAAGAAGGTCAATAGGCTAAGGATATGTTAGAGAACCAGAAAGAATCAGAGACTATGTTATTACAGTTGAAAGAAACATTGAATGATCACAAAGACATCAGTTTACTAGAGATCTTAAAAGAGAAGTAGTGCATAGAAACAAGAATAGGAGACTTCGACATAGACTGTGTATTGGATGAAGAGACACAGGTGAATATCCTGCCAGAAAGAACTTGGGAAAATTTGGGAAAACCTGCTATGGTTCCTTCATTGGGAAGGATAGGTTTATTTAAAGGAAAGATGATAACCCTATGTGGAAGAATTACTAATGTACCTATGATTGTTCATGGAACATCGAATGAAGCAGAGTTTGAATTCATTAAGTTTGTTGAGAATAACGCCCCTTTTGCACTTATGTTAGGGAAGACCTAGGTTGAGAAAGATCAGATCCGAAGGAAAGCAGAGGAAGAAGCCACAAAACGGAAAAAGAAAGAATTAAGGGACTTCGTGGCTAGAAAAATAGAGCGACTAATACAAGATCAAGGGAATACGTCAAAGCAACAGAGGACCAGATAATTAGTTGTCAAATTTGAAAGAACACAAGAAGGTTTGAACGACCTATCCATGCGAGAAAGAGGAATATCTACCCTAGAAATAGTAAGAGAAGAGGTATTACCTTCGAACCCTTTGAAAGACCCTTAGTAGTGTGAAGTTACTATGCTAAGAGAAGACAAGAATAAGAACGGAAAGAGGAATATAGAAACTCAAATCAAAGGAAAGAAGGCAAGAAATCTCAGTAAGAAGAAAACCAAGTTAGAAAAACTATAGGAAGTTCCAGAGAAGACTTCGTAGGAGACAGATGTACATAAGTTGAACCTCACCGAAATAGCAGAATAATGTAGAATGGCACTTCGCCGTGAAAAATATATATGAATTTTGGAGGCATCCTGACCGTTAGAATGATGCAGTCATCATAAAAGTATGGGACAAAAGAAAACCTGCAAGAGCAATAGGGGAAAAGAAGTTGCAAGGAAAAGGAGCAGATGAATAGCTCTAAGAGAAAGTATGAGACCCTAGAGGATCTCAACAACATGGTAGAGGGAGCCATGTGTAGGAGCTCATGTTTTTCCCAGCAGTGGCATATGATGCAGCAACATTGTCAGCAAATCCCACCTGGAGGGACAACTCAACGCCATAGCGCGCCTTTTTTAATTAATCAGAATCTAAAAGTTGGTGTTTATTCTGTAGATCCATTTTGAACAGATGATTGAAGAAGAGAGAAACACTCAGAAACTGAATGATCGCGAGAGGTATGGGAGTTTCACTCTCAGTTTGAATGTAACAGAGCTTGAGTAGTTGTTATATTTTACTTCGATAGGAGAGGTAGCTTGAGGAGTATTGTCATTGAATAAGAAGTAGAATAGTTTCTTTTGAGAGAGCTGAGACTCTGTTACAGTCCAACCTGCACATATTTCAATCAGACATTCATCTTAATAGAAAGAAAGTTGTTTTTCCTGCATATGAAATTTCTGTGTGTTTATGTATTTCATGAATGAATGTTGTGGATGTATGATAAATTTCATCTGCAGTAGGAGATATATTTCTTTTATCCTCATTGAAATTGTTATATCGCTCTGGGTTCTTTAGGCTGTGCAAGGAGTGCACAACAAAACATTTGAGTTTCTCTAGCCAGTGCAAGGAATGCGCATCTGAACTCTTCGGAGTCAGAAAGAACATGCTAGGAGGGCGCACCAGGATGATAACAATATAAAGAGGGACCCCAAGGTTACTGAATACCTTAGAGGGGAAAGTGTGAAGAGGAATAACTTCGCGTTGAGTTCAGAGAGAAACAAAGTTATTGAACACTCTGTAAGAAGGATCTTTGCAAGGTGTGCATTGAGTAGGATGTTTCCAGGAGGGCACGAAGTTTCCCTTTGAAAGGAAACAGAAGGGTCGCGAACTTGGGAGACTGAGTAAATCAAGAAGCTCAAGAGATATAATGCTTTCCAGAAATACAAATGAGGCCTAAGGGACGACCTCGTAGGAGGAACAAAGGTCGAGACCTTTGGTTACTTAGAAAATCCTCTAAGTCGGAGGAAGTCACAAGCTCAGGAGGAGTAGTGCAAGTTTGCATGGAGATCACAAGTGTGTGTCCGAGTTGAAGACAATCTTCATTGTCAAAGTTCAGGAGGAAAAGAGAATATGAGACCCTTTCAACTGGTTTCGCAGGAGAAATTTAAAAGACCAAGAACTTTGGACACTTAGAAAATTTCCCAATTACGAGAGAACAAAGAAAATCAGGAGGAGGAGCAAAAACAACCATCATATCAGCTATAGGAAGAGATCTAGACCATTAGATCTGGGTCTAGGAAGAAAAAGGAAGTGCACATGAGAATAACAAATTCCAACCATTGGATCCGAGCGCGAAGGACCAACAACCGTTGGATTTAAGGTAAAGTGCATGAGCTTTAACCCTTGGGTGCACAAGAGAGTGGACTTTTCAAAATCCTGAAGTCCTGAACTGATTTGGGACCTTCCATCATCTAGAAGGACGCATGGTGGGAATCCATTAGTTCGGGTGAAGGCACTCCAAGAGGAACGAGCACACAAAAGTTTGAAACTTCCAAAATCCGAAAAACCGAAGAGCCAAAGAAGAAATATGGATCGTCAAATCCAGAGGGTACGTGGCGAAATATCGTGAACTCCGGGAAAAAAATGAAGGAGAATTTTGACATTTGAAATCGCTGAAGGCCGAAGTCCCAGAGCGGACGCCAGTTGTTTATTTCAAAGTGGATGTGTGGCACTAGATCTGGAACTCCGGGTACGGAGCACTCTGGAGGAAAGAAGAGGGTGAAAGCACTAAAGTCTCGAAGGAGATCTCAATCATTGATCAAGGAGGAGGTCGAAGGACCATTGATTTGGTATTGGTTGAAAAAGTGTCGAAGTCCTGAAGAGGATTAGGGCCATTGATTTGGAGAAGACGTTTGGTAGAAGATCTGTCAGTTCGGGGAAAATCACTCCGGAAGAAATGGGGATTTGAGAATTGAAAGTCTCAAAGGTTGGACTCGCGGAGGAGATCATGGTTGTATATTAAGGGGGGACACGTGTCAATATATCTTCCACTCTGGAAGATTTTCATACGGGGAAAGAAAAGTTTGAGAACTGAAACTCCCAAAGGCCAGAGAGATGGAATCAATCGTAGCCATTGGTTCAAGAGGGAGCTACGCGTCGACATATCATGGAGATCTAGGATCGTGCGTGGAAGGAGGAAAGAAGGCAGGAAAGGAAGGTAGATAGCAGTCGTTTATCACGGATCATTTCCTAAAGTAAGACATCGATGGTCGGGAAGGATTGCGGGGCCAGGACATGCTCAGATGTTAATTTTCCTTGAGCGGGCCACAATTGGAACCATGGTATTGCCAAGGGAATACGTGGCGTTTTGTAGTGAATTGTGGGGAGAAAAGTGTTTTGGTGTAAAACCACCCTTGGATAAGCCCGCAATCACATATTTCCATAAGGTCATAGCCCAGAGCCATATGAAGGAAGGGGCTAATGGAAAAAGGGATAGCGCCTGAAACTTGGTGTTTTGGAAGCGCACAGGAATAACCCGTGGGTCTGTCAAAACCTGCACATAAGTGGAAGGGGGACCTTTGTAAGATTAATAGGGGTCTAGCAAAGGCTGAAGAGTAAATTTGAATCATCATATTGGAATATCCTAGACTGGGAAGTCACAGAACCCCAAAAGGGTAGGGGGGTCTACATCAAGTGATATCAGAGGCTCATCTTCGTCTGTAGACTTCAGGCGAAGGAAATGAGGGAGATGGTTGACTACATCGAGTAGTACCAGGAGATGAATTGTTTCTTGGAGACGACATGAAAATGGCAAGACGGTTACGGGAGATACTCTGATACCATCAAGTGGTATCAAAGCTTGATTTTCATCTGTATATTTTAGGTGAAAGAGAAAGCGGAGGAGGCCAAGTTTTGTTTGCAAACTGCAGACAAGAAAGAGGTGAAAGGAGATGATCTGGTAACATCGGGTGATATCAAAGGTTTAAATTTTTTTGCAAGAGAAAGGATGGAAAACTACTAATGCTCTGTGAGAAGGTTGTTGCACATGCACAGCAACAACAAAAATTTAAATAACCAGGTGAGTTGTGAGAGAACATGGAGATCCTCCCGAATGTAGAGTGATCCATAGGTTTTCCAGGAGGGAAGAGAGAAGGTGTAAATGGATACTGAAGTCCATGGACATGGTCGAAGAGAAGGCCACAAGTAGAAATGAAATCCAGAGATGGCTCTGGAGCTTAATGATATCAGAGCAAAGATGGAGAAGCTGACATTAAAAATGCAGCAAGATGCTAAAGCGCATTGGGTGTATGAGTGGCCCATGAAGAAGAAGGTGAAGTGGCTAGTCAAGATATTGTTGGCCAGATGAAAACAATATCTATTAAAGAGGTGGCTGAGGCATGCTGAAAACCTCAGTGACACAGGGGACGAACAGGTTCACATCTGTGAACCATAATTTTTGAGACACCTCAGTGATGAGGAGGAGGTGATATTAGATGAAGATATCATAAACTGCCAAGTGGATAGAAATGGACTTTTAAATTTCCAGGTGGGCAATGGAAAGAGATCAGGTGGAGGTCTCGTATGCTTCTAGAGGAGAAGTGCTTAAATTTCAGATTTCCAGGTGGGAAATGAGATGGGATCGGTTGATCTCATAGACTACCAGGTGGGCAGAAGAGAATTCCCAAATTTCCAGCTGGGAAAGGGGAAAGAAATGAGACTATCGAAAAGTCTCGGGAGCTCAGAAGTGGATTCAAGTCAACAAAGAGTGTCGATATGTGAAGATTCATGTGGGTTTGTGTTAACGTGCGAAAATGACCGTCCGTCAATTGGAAGAGAAATTCCGGTCTGGGGTTGTCTAAGTAACCCAAGTCGTTTGGTATAACTCGTTCTGACGGGTTTAATGGCTCCGTTGGCCAATCTAGGAATCCTAAAATAGATGAATAAAAGAAAAGAAATAATAACTAATTACTAAATACTATATATATGTATGTACATATGTTCTAATGTGACTGTAATAGACGTGTTTAAGCAAAAGATAGATAACTCTCATTTATATAAATTATTTACAGGCTGCAAGTTTTAATCTAAACTCACTAAACTCAATGTAAAATGACTGCCTGGTAAAAGAAGATAAAGAAAGCAAATAAAAATATTTTTGATTTTTCTTGTATAAGTCTTAAACTCATGTAATAAAATTGTTATGAAACAGAAACGTAAATCCAGTCAAAAGCCAAACTTTTCGTTCGAATTTCAATGATAAAACAAATAACAGGAAAATGAAATTAAACTAACCTGTTAATGAACTAATGATATGCATCCAAATATCTGTGCGATCATAAAACATCTAACCACCTTGTCCAGGAGGAAAACCTGCACTGAATCTTAAGTCTGTTATGGATGAATGTAGAACAATTATGTTGGCAATTAAATTTAAATAGCAGATAGAACGATACCAATAGTTACTGTGATCTTATAATTACAAGAAGTTGCATTAAGAAAAATATGTTAGCAAACATCCTTGTATTTAATCTATCAACATAAATTAAAGGAGAAACCATGTAATTGAAGTTGAATAGATGATCACAAAATTTATATCTGAAGCATTTTTTATGGACAACATTCATAAAGGAATTATCCCAATAACATAATAAATAATGCAGACTAAAGCTATCAAAATTTAGTATAATATTAAGATGAACAAAAACTTAATGAAGACACCACCCACAAGAAGCTAAAGACGAAATGTGTATTGTTGTTCCATTAAAGTCCGTTGATCAAAAATTCCATATTCTGCCCCAAGCGAGGATGTTTTGATTACAAAAATTACAAGTATTTAAAGAGTTTATAAAATCTAAACATATTATCTTGTGGGATAAGATTAAATCTCAAAAATTATTTGCTAATTACAAAATAGAGGGTAATAACCACTCC
Source organism: Picea mariana (assembly GCA_032191745.1). Taxonomy (NCBI): domain Eukaryota; kingdom Viridiplantae; phylum Streptophyta; class Pinopsida; order Pinales; family Pinaceae; genus Picea; species Picea mariana. Next base: position 134,487 of record JASDQU010107954.1, on the reverse strand, counting down.
ATATCACACTGTATTTCTCAAAACTAAAATAAACTTCTTTCTGTTTACAAAAGATATGCCAAATGAGCTCAAAAATAGTCCATAACATGAGATCACCACCAATTACTTGATATACTGGAAAACAAAAACAAAAATAAAGGAGTTTAGATATTGTTATAACCAATAATTTCCACAAATTCAAATGAAGATAAACTGGCTACAGAATGAGCAGAAGTGAGTTTATTTTAAACAACATAGATCTAATTAAATCTATAATAATAGAAAAACTAAAATAAAAATACAACTAAGATAATCAAACAAATCGTTACCTCATAACTGCATGCTAAATTTGAATCACAAGATTTCAAAGTTAACTACTATTGTAACACTCTCAGCATTCTTTACTATTATGTTCCCAATCCTTTTCAGACGCTTGCCTTGCCTTTGAACAGTGGAATTTTGTCTATGATTTTCATTCTTTAATGAGTCAATCTGAGTGGAAAGAGTTTTGATTTGCAATTGAAGAATAGGTATGTATGTATAATATTTATCGATCCAAAACAGACAAACTTCACACCATGGATCTATGATAGTTGTTTGAGGATGTCCACGGCCATGTGTCAGAACGTCTCCACTATTGCCTGTGGGTTTTTTACTGAATTTAATCCCTAGAAAACCTTATTACATATCAGGCATGGTGGAAGGTTATCCACATAGTTGAATTGTTGACTGTTTGGAATGGTTTCCACTGGGGATTTTATGTTAAGATTAGGGCAGACAAATTAATTCATGCACAAAATTTTTTGAAATCTCAGAACTAACATCTTGTTGCCCAGGTAAAAATGGTCAAGCATTGCCACATGACGAGGGTTTTCATTCAAAGGGTCTGGAATGTGAAGGGATGTTTCTCTATGAGAGGTTTACCCAACACTGTAGGAATGTCTGTAAAAATAAAATAAAACAAAACGCGTATCTTAACCGAAACATGAATTCTAAGAAATTTACCTCCAAAGGTCGAGGAATATCTCTGAAATGATCTAGTTTCTGGGGAAATGGCTCGCGATAAAGGTAAAATAGCCCATTTCGTTTTGGGTTTTCAAGGGTTTGGTCTAATTCGTCAGGGTTTGCTTAGAATATCTCCCACAAAATCGTGTCTCTAGCAATAAAAAATGAGATTAAACTCTGGTATGTAATAACAAATGTGTGAAACTTCAAGGTTGTTCGGATCTACTTGGACGAAAGGGGCCATAAAGGTTCAATAGACCAACAGTCACGAAAGCAGAAAGAGATCACTGTAAGCATGAAGGGTTTCAAAAACAAAAGAGACCAGGGAAAGAACCAAAGAAACAAAACCCACGCGTGAATTAAATGAAGGAATAAGTGGTTTCATAAGAGAATTGGGTGTTTTGTGTAATGAATCGTTGAGGGTACAGGACAAAGCCCGAGACTTAAATTGAAATGATGTACATGTCGTTTTCAAACTTCCACTATCAGCAGAGTACAAAATGCGACCAGATGCATTTAAATATTATCATTGTGCAAAGGGTGAAGTTGCTCATTGTAAGATTAAGATAAGAGGTGTTTAACCAATCACAACATAGCGGCCATAGAAGGATTTACCTAGAATCATTCATGGAACAAACTCATAGCCTAACATCAATCGATTCTCAGTGTATCATTTAAATGTCCAGAGTAGACCTTATAACAATGAGCAATTTAAAAATACCATTTTATTGAAATGAGATAGGCCTTAAAGCAAGATATTATCCTTAAAAAATTTTGTATGATCATTAGTTTTCCTAGGGAAATAAGCCTTAAAATCAAATGCAATAAATTCATAAGTTTCAATTCTTCGTTCATGCTTTCATTCATGAACGAAGCATGAAAACGAGAACAAGGAAAGAAAAAACCCTTTTAGAGCCCAAGACTCATCTTTCAAGTAGCAATGTTCATATGTTTAAGCGGAGGCAGATACAAAATTTATGATTCATTGCTTTAAGAATTGAAAATATTTTGGGGCTGCCAACAGTGGCGACTTGCTGAGAGAAGAAGTTATCTCTTTATCACTGACAAGTTCAGGTGAGGATTGTTAGAATGATTGCAGATCAAAGAACAATTGAAGGACATCAATCATCTCAACAATCATTACATGGTCCAGCTTCAGATATCTTTCCGTTAAAATGAAAACTGGTGACAAATTTTTAAAAATGAGAGCCACGATGTTTAAGTCAATGGCTCTGATACTGTTGACAGGGCCACTGCTTCCAGCAGGCATCCAATCTAGAATGAAGGATGCTTATGATCAATCTCAAAATTTATACCTGAGAATTTTCTCTAACCTAACATCGCTTCGCTGCCAGCAGACCTGTTCAGTACCATGACGAAGTTGTCTTGGCATCATGCATGCATTTACCCGCTGCCAGCAGACCTATTAAGTATCCTGACAGGTTTACAAACACTTCCCACAACTCTTGAGAAATTATTCATGATCTGATATAAATTTAAAAACATTCAGAAGAGCGGGGTGATGTTCAAAATTCTAGTTTTTACAAGACTTGTTATTTTCCAGACTTTTAATTTTTTCTTGATAACCCTCATCATGATCTAAAAATAGTTTACTGATGAAACTAATTTTTTCAAGGATAGGAAGGCATCCTTGAGTCTCTTTCTTAAAATCAGAGACATCGTAAATAGATTTTAATGATAGTCGTGTCTGCTCACAAATGAAAATTGAAACCAAAAATCAATTCTGAACAAAAAACCTCTTTAACTAGTCTACGTTTTTAGGAAATCACAGCAGTTGACACTCTAATAGTCCTTGACAGCTATTTTAAGATGAAGCATTATGTTCTCCTTCTTTTAACTAAACTGTAATACAGGCATGTTTTCCCTGGAAATCCAATAAAAGAAAAAGCGGAAAGAAAAACAAATCAAAACAGAAAAATATGTACAAAAGGTGTATCTGAAAACATCATGCGAAAAATCTCTTGGGAGACTGAACAAAAATAGAAAAATCTTGATTGATGTGAATGCAGTCCTACTCGTGATACCTTGGGCCAGGGTTGAATTTACAGTTCAGATTTATTTATCTCTTTACTCTCCATTTAAGATTTTCATGACGATACTGCGCTTTCTGAAAAGAAATGTTCAACAAAAAGCAGAGAAAAAATGATCAAGCGGACTTCCCTGACAACAGTCGTATTATGGTTCTCTTGGTGCGCCCACTTGTGTTCATGACTGCATTATTACAAAGAGAAACAATGAGGAACAAACCTAAAAGAAAACCTGCTCCTAAACCTACCCTAACTACTAAACAAATCAGAATACTAGGTGAAGTCATGCTTCCAATGTAGCCATCGGAGTAACTCCAATCCTGCAATGGAAACAAAATCAAACATTACTAACAAGAATGGTAATATATCAAAAAATGACAGAAATATATCACACTTGCCTTCATAATCATCATTTAAAAGCAAAGTAAGCATGATCTTACCATTCACTTGAATATTCTTGTTGTATGAATTCTCCATCCATTCGGCAATCTTGTCGTGATATGGGTCATAATGGCATGGGCGAGTGTAAGTAAGTTTGGAAAACTTGTCAAGATTATGGGGAAATGACATTAACATCAGCCAAGGCTGAAGTGCCCCATCCTCCTGACAATTCTCTAAGTGTTCATTAATTTATTCACATGTAGGATCTAAAAGAAATATGTCATGCCTACTTTCAAGATACTTAGGTAAAAACAAATCAAGCACAAATTTATCTTTATTATGAAGATTTTTATATACGAATATTCAAGCCATTCTAAGATCCTGTCACAAAAATGAGGATGCAAACCATGAATTTGATGAAATGAATATATCAATGGGGAACTCATCATAAGAGGATTCGTGACATCAATTAGATCATTGGTTTGAATGCTTCCTTTGATGAGATTGATCATTTCAAAATGTGAAGCATACACATTAAAATTCAAGCTAATCAAAGAATGAATATGAAACGTAGAATGTTTGATCTCCATAAGATAGAGTGCATTGTCTTTTTCAACAATAAACTATGTAAAATCATCTCGCAACATGTCCTTTTCCCATGTGAGTGATGAAAGTGAAAGAGCGTCAAATCTGACTTTATCAATGTTATGTTTGGAATTAATTTCACCAAATCTTGGCATATCGAAAGGATATGATTGTGGCGGAAAAGAGTAGGATGTTGTAAGTAAGTTATTGTTGGTTGTGGATCCTGATTATCTTCCTGATTTAGAGGTCCTTGCTTTCAGCCGTGTTTATACCCCATGAAGTATTTACACCCCAGAAGTATGTACACTCTTCCACGCGGGGGAGTGTAGAGGGGGGGTACCCTCTCTGCGGGGTCCGGGGGGTTTGGGGGCAAGCAGGCCCCTAGCGAGGGTTCGAGGGCGAAGCCCCCGAAGAAAAAATTGCCTTGTAAAAGTATATTGTAATTTCATTGTAAATCTGGACCGTTCATTATAAGGTCGCAGATCTAACATTAGAGATTATGTTAGGGTTTTTTGCCCTAGAAGGCAACCCTCTTTTATGAGGGAAATGTATTGCGGCTATGGATGATGGGGAATATTGTATTCTGAGAGAGGAGACTGTGAGAGAAAGAAGAGGAAGTTACAACGGGTTTTGCTGTAGGTTGTATCCCTTCATTTGCTGGATAATAATAAAGGAAGGACGTGGCAATTTCTCTGGTGGATGTAGCCCACACTGGGTGAACCACGTAAATCTGTGTCTCTCTTGTATTGTGTGTCTTCTGTGTTTTGTTTCTGCATTTGTTTTATTTTATCGCTCCGCGGTCCTGTTTTTCTAACAACGTCTTCGGGCCCACTTCCAAGTGGAGGACCTCTTTATTGCTCTTCAAATGCTCAAGTTCTCTTTACATTTGCTCTTTGCTATTACAAAAGGATTTTGATCTGTTGTACAAGACCTCCTTTTTCAGATACATACATGCCTCAACAACCTCCTCTCAAAACATGACTCAATGCCCCTCAAAACATGAGAAATGGGAAAATTACATAACCAACTCCTCAAAATCCTTGCATACAAAGTACCCTCTCAAGCTCCATAAGCCTAGTTTATATAGTTTCCAGGCTCATATGAGGAAGCCCAACTTCCCACAAGAATTTGGCCTTTTTTTGGTATCAAATCCCCCTTCAAATGGCCAAAATATCCTCAAAAATGCCCAATCTGGGCCAAACTATAGGGAAATAAACCCAACTGTGCATAAAATATCAAAATAAGCTCAAAAGGGTTGGGCGTGCACACAAATATAGGTCACATGGTAATAAGGTGGCCATGCACCAGCCCTTTGGGCTACACGCTGACCCTTAGCCCTCAAACAAAGGTCATGTGGCGCACAGGCATGGGACCGCACCCTTAAATCGTGCCTAACCTCAAGTTCCAGCTCCCGTAGCATATGGTGGAGGGTGCTAAAAAAGGGCCCCCTTATTGAATGTATGGCGGTTAAGGAAAAGCGCTCGCGCCCTTGGTTATATGAAATAAAAGGAACCTCAAGTCGGGGCTTAGCCCCAGCCCCCTTTTCGCTACTATACACCATACATATGCCAATAACTATATTAAAGTGGGTTCTAACCCCCAAGCTTCACATTGGTGCATTGGACATTGGTCCTCTCCCAAGACTTGCGCTCGACCATAGGTCATGGGTTCGAATCCCATGAACCCCAACAACATTTTAAACTACCATCCAGTGATAGGGTGCCACGTGACATCCCATGTCTGGGCCACATGGCACCTCTTCATTTGCTTGCCTAAATTCCACTTGTCAACTTCTGAGTGGATTTTCCCTATGCCCAGTCAACTACTTTTGTGTTGCAACTTGTATAAGTTCTATGTCATCAAGATGATGTCATGTTGACTTCATGTTGACATTATCATTGACTTTTTTTTGGTTGACTTGTTGGCTTTTTACCTGTTTGGGAAAACGGTCAGAGTGAGATAACTCTCGCATACAACATCTGTTTGAGAAAGTAAATATATGTCCAGAATCAGCGCAATGAGACAGTCTCAATGGAATTGGTTTCATTCAATTATGAGAACTTTCATTTTTGAGCATTTTCTAGATCTGGGGAGCCTCCTAGATCATTCCTCCCCACTTGGAATCTTTTGGATCACCAAAAGTCGGGTTTTACTCAAGTAAGAGTTGAGGGTACTACCTCCCCACTTGTCCTGTATCATCCATCCTTTCTGTTGGGACAATGATCACCTGACTAATCACAACAAACATAAAAATTGAGATAGCATTGTTTATCAAAGTAATCATCCCATTTATTGCACAATCATCTACATTCTTTGTCACATTTAGCAGCCATACACCACTGAATAACATCAAACTAAATAGAAATACTGAATATGAGAATGAAAAAACATGCTTCCCCTTCTGAACAAGAACAGTAACCAAAGTATGCAGTTGAACCTCATGCTGTACTTCTTGTCACACTTCATAATTATTAGAAACATACTGAACCATCTCATGTTTAGCATCACTAACTTCCTGATTTGTTACAAACATAAGTGTTAAAATTTTGCTTGCATTTACCATTCTTTTTAACTACCATGTAGTTGCAAAAGATCTGTCAGTTTTTATGCGGTGAGCACGAACAATGTACTCTTTCCCATCTTTCTTGAAGCAATATTTATTTTCCTCCCTGTAGAATATGGATTTTTTATCATAAAGGTGTGGGCTTTCCAGGACAATTCCACATATGTCTAGTGGCACTATATCAAGCTCTACTTCATCAACATAATTAGAAGTGATTGCAAACTTAATTTTACATTGCTTGGTTACTTGCAAATTATTATCAGCACATATCCATCCCAATGGATATGGTCTAGGATGTGGCTTAGTTTCAAGTCCCAAATTATTTACAACCTCTTCACTGATTAAATTGGCTTGTGATCCACTGTCTACAAGAGTATCAATTTTAACATTATTTGTTATGACCCTTATGTGGAAAATTTCACCCCTTTTACACTCATCATTTACAACATCTGAATTAGAAGAGCTAGTACTTGCAACAAAATTTATACCTCAGATTCCCATAGCTACAATTTTTGTCTCATCACCGGAGTTTGATCCCAAATCCACTTGAACTGTTGCAGCTGTGGTATTCTTTCTCCCTTGATTAGCATACTTCTTTGGCTTCAACTCAGGATGTAAGATCCAACAATGATCTTCATCATGGCCTACCTTCTTGCAATGCTTGCAAGTAGGATTCTCCTTTATTGTTGTGGCCATCTTCTTCTCTTTCTCTTTTCTTTTCCCTGAATCCTTTCCTTGCCAAGTATGTGTAGAAACACTATCACCAATATTCCCTTTACTTGATTCAATGTGAATGGCTTGTACACATACTTCATCAAAGTTAGAAGGATTTAACATAAGAATGGTGTGCTTGAGATAAGAATGTAAACCACTAATATATTTTAGGACTGTCTCTTGTGTATATAAAGGAATACCCAAATTTAATGCTTTCTTACGAAATGTTTGAGTATATTCTTGTACACTTTGATTCTTAGCTTGCCTTAAAATTTTCCAATTCATCATTTCATGTTGCATGTACGCTGATGGATAAAACTGTTTCTTCAATGCAATGATAAAACCATTCCGGGAAGATATTGTTTTACCATTTTTCTTGAGATGAACTTTAGTTTTTCTTTCCCACCATATGAGAGTTGTGCCTCCCAATTTGAGATTTGCAAGTTGGATCTTTGTTTCATCATCAAAAATCCTTTGTATTATGCAATAGACTTTAATTTGTCTAACCCAATTATCTAGCTTTTCTGCATCTAATTCACCATCATAAGTGAGTAAATTAAACTTTACATCAAGCTTTAATAAGGGCATATCAGAAGAATGATGAGTTTTTTTAGGTTTCTTATCCTTGGAGGAATGTACACTTGCTTCACTTGTAGATGACGAGGATGAAGGGGAAGAAGGTTCATAAGGTCCACCACCTCCAACTCCTCCTTTTGCTCTTTCGAAAGATTCACCTTCTTCAACCTTTGGAATTATTCGTTGTCCTCTTTCATGGTAAAGTTCCTCTACCATGGCTTTCATCAATTGAAAAGACTTGAAGAAATCGTCCTCAGAAGCATAAGGACCTATCTTCCTTGGTGAAGACATCTCTTGTTTATGAGATCTCCTTTGAATCTCTGGATCAAAAGCCTTAAATTGGCCCTCTCCTCGCTTGAGTTTGGCTCTGGTGAGCATCCAATGCTTGCAATTCATGTCAAACCTTCAAAACCAAATGCTATGATACCTTTAACTTGATCCAAAAATGAAAGGTTTTACTGACAAATCGCAAGTTAAGTTTATGTACTTTATGCATCGGATTGATAAGAATGCAAAATACATAAATTCTACGAATTGTTGCAGAATCACAATTATGACATTTACTTGATGCTCATAAATGATTAAAGAATTCAGTCATCATAAACCCTTCTGCAAATAAGAGAAGATAACAATAAAACAAGAAAGAGAAGTAGACACAAGAACTTGTTAACGGAGTTCACCAATCTTTGGCTATGTCTCTGGGCCCGCTTCCAAGTGGAGGACCTCTTTATTTCTCTTAAAATGCTCAAGTTATCTTTACAATGGCTCTTTGTTGTTACAAAAGGCTTATGATCTGTTGTACAAGAACTCCTTGTTTAGATACATACATACCTCAAGAAACTCCTCTCAAAACATGACTCAATGCCCCTCAAAACATGAGAAATGGGAAAATTACATAAACTTCTCCTCAAAATCCCTGCATACAAAGTACCCTCTCAAGCTCCATAAGCATGGTTTATATAGTTTTTAGGCTTAGATGAGGAAGCCCAAATTCCCACAAGAATCTGGCCTCTTTTTGGGATCAAATCCCCCTTCAAATGGCCAAAATATCATCAAAATTGCCCAATCTCGGCCAAACTATAGCGAAATAAACCCAACTGTGCATAAAAAATCAAATAATCCCAAAAGGGCTAGGAGCACATGAAAATATAGGTCACATGGTAATAAGGTGGCCAAGCACCAACCCTTTGGCCTGGGCGCTGGCCCCTAGCCCTCAAACAAAGGTCATGTGGCGCACAGGCATGGGACCACGCCCTTAAATCGTACCTAACCTCAAGTTCCAACTCCCGTAGCATATGGTGGAGGGTGCTAAAAACATGCCCCCTTATTAACTGTATGGTGGTTAAGGAAAAACGCCCGCGCCCTTGGTTATATGCAATAAAAGGAACTTCAGGCTGGGGCTTAGCCCCAACCCCCTTTTTGCCACTATACACCATAGATATGCCAATAACTATATTAAAGTGGGTTTTCACCCCCAAGCTGCACGTTGGCATGTTGGACATTGGTCCTCTCCCAAGACTTGCGCTCGACCATAGGTCATGGGTACAAATCCCATGAACCCAAACAACATTTTAAACTGGCATCCAATGATAGGGTGTCACGTGGCATTGCATGTCTGGGCCATGTGACACCTCTTTATTTGCCTTCCTAAATGCCACTTGTCAACTTTTGAGTGGATCTTCCCTGTGCCCAGTCAACTGTTGTTCTGCTACCACATGTCTAAATGCCATGTCAACAAGATGATGTCATGCTGACGTCAACATTGACTTTTTGTCTGTTGACTTTTTACGTATTTGGGAAAATGATCATAGTGAGATAACTCTTGCATACAATGTTCGTTTGAAAAAGTAAATATATGGTCAGAATCAACGCAATGAGTCGGTCACAATGGAATTGGTTTCATTTAATTCCAAGAACTTTAATTTTTGAGCATTTTTTGGATCTGGGGAGCCTCCTAGATCACTTTAGTTGACCACCTCCTATAATATGACCCAAGTAAACTAATGATGTTTTTCCAAAGTCACACTTTGAAAATTTTACTTACAACTTTTCCTTTTTAAGGACATCCAATACTCTCTTTACATNGTTGACTTTTTACGTATTTGGGAAAATGATCATAGTGAGATAACTCTTGCATACAATGTTCGTTTGAAAAAGTAAATATATGGTCAGAATCAACGCAATGAGTCGGTCACAATGGAATTGGTTTCATTTAATTCCAAGAACTTTAATTTTTGAGCATATTTTGGATCTGGGGAGCCTCCTAGATCACTTTAGTTGACCACCTCCTATAATATGACCCAAGTAAACTAATGATGTTTTTCCAAAGTCACACTTTGAAAATTTTACTTACAACTTTTCCTTTTTAAGGACATCCAATACTCTCTTTACATGCGTTACATGTTCACTCAAAGTCCTACTAAACACATGAAGAATGTCATATAAGTATACAATCACAAAATCATCAAGGAAAGGCCTAAAAATATCATTCATAACTTGCATGAATTCCGTTGGAGAATTACAAAGCCTAAATGGAATCAAAATCCATTCAAAAAGACCTTTTTTTTTTTAAGGTAGTCTTCCATGCATCTCCTTCTGCAATCCTAATCTAGTGGTAGTCGCTCCTTAAATCCAACTTGGTGAAGTACACTGCATTCTTCACATGATCCAACAAGTCATCTATATGAGGAAAAGGGTAGTGGTTCTTTATGGTGATCTTGTTGAGAACCAGATAATCAACGCACATTCGCCATGTGCCATCCTTCTTTTTCACCAACGCAATTGGAGAACCATAAGGAGATGAGCTAGGTTGGATAACCCCTTGGTCTAGTAAGTCTTGCACCTGCTTCTTGATTTATACCATTTGCACAACTGACATCCTATACATGCCCACATTTGGAAGAGGGACATATTTTTGAAGATGTGTTTCATGTTGAATCTCCCTCTTGGGAGGCAATCCACCCAGTTTCTGAAAGATTTCATCATAGTTAGATATAAAAACAATCATTTCATCTTTGTGAGAGGGATCACATTCCTTGAAAGCATCGTATGTCTCAACATCTTTCTCCCTTATAACCATGAGTATATATTTCTTATTAGTGTTTATGAGTCTTTTCATCTGGCTTGCACTAACAAGAGTTGTGTTTATTTTCATACTGTGAGCCCTTACAATGTATTCCACTCCATATTTTGTGAGATGGTATTTACTCTCATTTCTAAAGAGGATTTCATTCCTATCATAAATGTACGGGCTTCCCAAAACTATGCCACATATATCAATTGGGACAACATCTAGATCAAACTCATCTATCAACTTTGAAGCACTAGAAAATCTAACTCTACACTGCTTGGCAACATTTAGTTTTTTATTATCAATTACCCAACCAAGAGGATATGGTTTAGGATGAGATTTTGTTTCTAGGCCCAACTTTTTAACAATAGTTTTTGAGATCAAATTCACTCGAGAACCCAGATTAAATAGAGTGTCAATCTTTGTTTGTTTAGATACAACTCTAATATGAAATAATTCACTTCTTCTTCTTTCATGATCATGAGATGTATTAGTGAAACTTGAACCAACATGAAATGAAATTTTACCTTGTACTCCCACGGCTGTCATCCTCGTCTCATCTCCTGATTCAGAACCAAGGTTTTGTTGCGCTATTGCAACCATTTTCTTCTTCCATTTTCCTCCAAATCTCCTTGGATTTATATCTGGATGTAGCTTCGAACAATGCTCGTCATCATGCCCATATTTCTTGTAATGTGTGCAAGAGGGATTTCCCTCCTATTTCTTTGTTGTTTCTTCCTTCTTTTCCTTTCTCTTTCCTTTGAACTTGTTGTCCTTAAACTAGGAAAATTTCTTTGGGTGGTCTTCCTATACATTCTTTCCTCTGTTCTCAAGGTTATTTTCTTGCACACACACTTCATCTAAGTTTGTGGGGTTAAACAATAACAATGTATGTTGAATGTAACTGTGGAGTACACCAATATACTTCATCAAAGTATCATGAGAATCTATACTTGTACCCATCTTCATCATGAGAATATTGTATTTGATAACTAAAGGGTACAGACCCTCGAGCTATGTAAAAACATGAGTTTAAATAAATTTTTATGGGTGCTCTTTATAGCATGGGTAGTTAGCCTGGTTGGTTGGTGATAGTACAATTAAGGCATATAGTTAGGGGGAGGTCCTAGGGTCAAACCCGCAGGCCTCCCCTTTGACACAGTTTTTATAAAATTGTATTAATATAACCATTGGTTATATTAACAACCGATCCATCGTATCCAAACTCTCGCCATGTATACGATTTGACACATGCACAGAGGTCTTGTTCGCTAGATTTGATGGGATGGTTGTTGTATCTGGTATGTTTTCCATTGAAAGGAGGTTGCTGGGAGTTTTATGGCCGGATTTTGTGGGAGATGATGGGATACAGGTCGCTGACCGTGCTAGTCACCGGATTCGACGCCAGTCGGCCTAGTGGCCATTGTATATTTTTTTTGTGATTTGACACTTAACCCTCATTGGGCATTTCAGGGCTGCCACATGGTGCCCTATGATTGGGCCACGTGACACCCTCTGATTCTTTGAACTTGTCCAGGCATATTCCTAGTAAATGATGCCAAATTTTTCCATGTATGAATTTCACGTGGAGGCCTCTGGGTGGTTCCACATGGCACTTCTTGGGAGTGCCATGTCGCATATTTTTATTGGCCCATTTGGCGATCCAAAATTCTGAAAAATAAGTAACATGTGGTAGCTTGTGGTGCTGCAACATCAGCCTATTGATGTTGTGTTGATGTCATGCTGATTTGGTGTTGACGTCAACATCATACGGTCTACCATGTCACCCTGTTGACTTTGACCAAGTTGACCAGAACTTTGACCGACCATATCTTCTTCGTTTGGACTCCATTTGATGAATCGTTTATGCCGACGAAAATCTCTCAACAAGCTCTTCGACTTGGTGCCATTTTTGCTGAGATTTGAGGACTTGAATTGTTTTCCCTTTTATATCCTCTTGGATCAGATATCCACCTAGATCATGAGTCCTTGAAATCTGATAAGATTAATAGATACAAATCCCTAATTAAAAGGAAAAAAAAGACACTACATAAATAGAAAACAAACAAATCTTTTGCAGCGTTCTAAGGTAGATCCAAAGAAATTTTGGAGGCAAATTTTGACTCGTAAAAATAAAGAAAAGATGTGATTCCCCTGACAGACTGGAATTCCTACCTTAAAAATATTTACGAATCCAATAATGTCTTGGACAAAATTTCAAAAATTTCTACAGAAAATGATGTGTTTTCTATGGAAGACATCAAGTTTGGGGTTAAGCGACTTACAAACGATAAAGCTAAGGACATCGAGGGCTATCAATATGAAATATTAAAGTTTATAAGGCCTATTCTGATCCCTCACATAAGCTATTCAATTTAGCAGTCAAACAAGACTTCCCTAAGCTTTGGAATCAAAGCCTCATTGTAGCTATTTTTAAAATTGGGGATAAAAGAAATCCCTCTAATTATAGGACCATTATGGTTAGCCCCATTTTAGCCAAGCTATATGGAAGTATTTTGGAAAAGAAGATAAGCATATGGCTAGAAAGCCACATAAAAATAGCTAAAGTTCAAGTTGGTTTTAGAGGTTATCATTCAATTGTGGACCACCTTATCACACCTAAGATCATTGCAAAGGAGTGTCACAACAATAAAACCAATCTCCTTTGTTGTTTCAACGAATTTAGGAAATATTTTGACATTATTCCTAGGACCAACCTTTGGAATAGGTTAGAAGAGATAAAACTTCTCTCTGCTATGAGAGATGTTGTGGTAAGGTTGTATAAAAATGTTATTTCCAAGTTTAAGAGCACTGAGGGTTGGTCAGAAGAAATTAACTACAATATAGGAGTTTAGAAAGGTTGTCTCCTATCCCTTACCCTTTTTGGAATTTACATTGGCAAGTTAGAAGATTGTTTGGAAGCCATAGGTTGTGTTGGACCAACTTTTTCTAGTATAGTAATCATCCTTCTCCTCTATGCCCATGATATTGTTCTTATGGAAAGGAACCCTACAACCCTAGTAAGTAGCTTAGAATCCTCAAGGACTTCTTCTCTAGTACAAGTATGACTGTGAACACTAACAAAATGAATGTTATGATCATTAAATCCAACAAGATCACCTATGATACTTTTGTATATGACAACAATATCTTGAAGGAAGTTCCTTCGTACAAGTATCTTAGAATTGATATTCATTACAAGCTCAATTGGAACTACAACATTGAAAAAAAGATAAATGGAGGGTGGAAAGATTTTATGGGATTGACAATAATTGTAAATTAACATACCTTTGGTTATGAGATAAGAAAATGCTCCTCTTTGAGACTCTTGTCAGTCTTGTTATATTATATGAATGTGAATTTTAGGGATGTCGTATCTCTCAAGAATCTTGTAGAAAGATAGAGAAGATCCAAAAATATTTTATAACTTATAATCTCAAAATTAAAGGTAATACACCAGGTATCCTACCCTCCTCATAGAAGAGAGTCTTTTCCCCATTGAGAGAGCAACTATAATTAGGTACTTAATGTACAAGAACACAATAAGCAACATGGATGACAAGAGGCACCCCAAAATTTCAGGATGAAGCCAAACACCAAATCGGTGTATGATACTCTCTTGTTTGTGGGACAAGGAGCCCCATCCAAACAACAATTTCACTCCTAAAGTCTATGGAGTTGTGCATACTCTACCTCTCTCTCGATTTGAACCTATGGCCTCCTAGGAGGAAACACATGCTCTTAACCATAAAAACAATTTAAGGGGTGGTAGGTGTGCTATGGGGAAAATTGTTCTCACTTTTAAATGGAGTCTTGGGGAAATCACAAATAATAAAGCATAAGTGTATGGTCTTTATCAGGGGCTTAAGCTCGTTGCTATGCAACAAATCACCAAACTCATAGTTTTGGGAGACTCCAGTCTAATTATCAAGAATATGGTCTTGAAAACTTTACCACTAGATGCTCACTTAGCCTCCATTTTAGCTCAAGTATGACACATTGGAAAAAAATTGAGACAATTGTTTGGTTCCATATACAGAGAACAATGGGCTAGCTGATCAAAAGGCTAACCTAGCCTCTAGGAAAAATTGGGGGGAACTTTATATTAACTATAATAGACATGAACGGCCCATTCCCTAAATTATACCGGTGATCATATGGAGAAATGAAATGAGGTTCAGACTGTTGGGCGCATGTAACAAGTATAAGTAGGATACAACACCCTTTCTCAAAGCATACATCATTCACTCTCCACTTAAACTAATTAATACTCTGCTTCGGTTTCATGGCTCCATGATGGGATACTGGATTATATTGGCAATCGAGTTTTCTTCTGGCTCATTCATCTTCCATGGGAAGTGAGTATTCCCAATTCCTAGTCAATGGGTCATGGAACCCCTTCATCTCATGTGTGGACTCGGTATGGGATAGTTAATTTCTCTAGTTGCTTCATAATATATGTTTCTTTTTTCACTATCAAAAGTCTAGCTTCTATCTTGTTCACCTGGTCCCTATTGGGAGAATTCTTTGGAATCAGTGCAAATAGTCTTGTCTTAGTAGAAATTTAGTTCCCCTTTTTGGAAACATCATTGTCAAATATGGGCTTCTCATGGAAAATTCGAGAATCTCTCCAGTCCCCTAGTATTTGTAATCAGTTTCCATCAATTACAGTTCTAGTATGTTGGATTAGGTTTGAAATTGATAGTTTGATAAAGGTGACCCTATTTGTAGATACTCATATTTGGGAAGGAAAAAAAGAATAAGACTCGTATTTCAGAATTTAGCAAGGTGGTAAGTTGTATTGGTGACTATCTAAATTGGATTTTGTGATTACTCCTTTTGGATTGGGGTGGAAACACATGGATTTATGAAAGCTTCTCGACAATGACCTCACTCTCGAATGACACAAATGAGTCCTGAACGACCTCAACTGACTTTTTGTTCTCACTATGAACCCTAGTCTAAATAAAAAAATCAACATTATATCGGAAATGCTACTCCAACAGAGGACCCAACTAGATGCTTTAGAGGAAATAGTTTAGGAACTGCATCGTCAGCAAGGCTCAGTCCCAGCAAGGCCCCAAGTAGAACCTCCTTTTGCTTCTTCTTCTTTTGAACTGTCATGGACACAACTGCAATTGGCACCAGTAAAGCAAGTCGGCTCTCAACAGAGGAATACACTTTTTCCTACTATTTTCAAAGAGAATATTGATGAGGATAATAATATTCTAGGAATTATCATGTGCATCTTTAATATGTTGGGGAAGGGGTGGAACTAGTGACAAAAAGATAAACACTTATATAGATAATCAAAGAGGAATCAAAATTTTGAAGACGGAGGTGGTGTCTAAAGACAGTGTTACAACACTTGAGCAAAATGTGATCAGAACATCACAGTGCATATTGGACCTTGATTTCTCCATATGATATTAATTTTATTGCTTGATCACCATGATGATAATGACCTAAGGGGTCTTCTATTTATAGCCTCAATATCTAATGAAATTCCATAAAATCCATAAGATCTTGTCCACATAAAACCATTGGTAGTTGACTTCGCAAAATATGCGTTGTTGAGTCATCTCAACAAGGATACTCGACCTGACTGCTTATGCATCCAACTCGTAGTCAATTCTTGGGCTGGTCGATCCACCGCATGACTATCTTCGACTATTGGTAGTTTGTCCAGGCGACATGCACATTGACTACTCAATTGTAATGTCCCTAATTCAGGACCCTTTGTAATTGTATATAGGTTGGTGAGCTGTTGGTACTAATGGTTTTTGTAATGTATATATATAGGTTGGTGAGCCATTGGCACTTGGTTTTGGTGTTGCACGCATCTTAGTAAGTGTGTGGAGAATTTTTATAAAGATAGGGTGCACAGACTTTGTGTGTTGCGTGCACCTGGGTAAGTGCGCGGTAATGACCTGGAAGTGCACAATTATGAGTTATATATATATGTATGTATGTATGTATGTACTATATGTCTGTTTATGTTTTGAGGCTAGGGAGCCTGTGTGATTATGAGGCTGGTGAGCCTGAATGCAGATAAGCCAGTGTGCCTATCCATGTAAATATAATCATGATTTTAATATAATTTGGCATCGCTGCACGTTGAACGACTCAGACGAAATGAGATGGTGGGCCTATTCCACCAAAAAAGGGAAAAGGGGGAAATATTTTAATAAGATTTCTGTAAAGTATAATGTGGATATGTTTTTATCCTAAGTTCCCAAGGAAAGGGAACGGGTCACAAAGTGGATTAAAGCTACTTATGAAGGTGACAAATGTCAAGTGGAAGGAATGCAATATATATTTCTCACCTTAGTGTATTTTGGGGGTTATTGTATAAGAGATGATCCATGATTTAGGGGGAATTCATGTTTCAGGGTCTTCTGAGCAGAAGGGGGTCAGTCTGTATGGAAAATCTGATTATTACCCTATCTTCCTAGAGAATCTTGTAGGGATTTATGGTGGTGTAACCAAAATTATATTGTCAAAGAGTCGGGTTGACAGACCATGAGCAGTCTCTTTGGGTGAGAGACTGGGTGTTGCAGAGTCGTTATCAGACCCGTGGGCATACTTTCTAGGAGAGATTTTTTGTTGAGAGTTGTTCCATGGTGCGTTGAGCAATAGTTACAGGGCTCAGAGACCTCCTGTTCGACATGTTGTTGGTAACCATGGGAAGGAAAGTGGGGCAGTCGAAGGACCATTGAGCAGAGAAGATGCACACTTCCTTGGGTGTGACAAGTGCATGGGGAATGGCGGATTGTGAGATAGTTGTTGTAGTGGGCACTTAGGACTGGGAAATTCTCTTGAGTTTCACAACATAGATTGTTGTTAGGAACCCATTTTTCCCTAGTGGAGTTGTTCCCCAACTCAGGGGTGACCTGTTGCCAAAAGATTATGAGAAACAACATTTATGGCTGGGAGGAACATTTGAGTCAAGGCCAAAGTTGATGACTTCATTTAAGATAAGTGTTCCTTATGTACTTGTCTTGGTTACTGCGTGCATTTTTGTTTATGTTTGGCATAGGTTAAATTCTTTCATGTGTTGTATATAAGTATTTGTTGTTATTTTCTTAATTTTTGCATACTCATGTAAGTAGATTTCTTATAGCCTATATTCGTAGTTATGCATGAATATGACCAATGTGGTTAGTCTTTCCGATTAAGTTAACTTTGTGATTTTGGTTATGAGCCATCAAGAAGAGGATTGAGTGGCTGGGTGTGCAGGATTGTAGCTTGTGTGCTTCAAAAGGATGGAAATTGTGTGTGGGGTTAATGAATTAGACATCATGCACAGTGAAATCAAAAGTGGTGCATGACACCTATATGGATGTGCGCACAGTTAGACTGTGTGATCAATATGTCGAGTTATGTGCACTGTTAGTGATTATTTTTCCATTGCTAATGTTGTTTTTTTCAAAAGAGATTGTTGCTTTCGTTGTTACAAGTTGTGTAGCGTGACTCAAGCTTGGGCTGAGCACGTTACTTCAAGTGAAACTACATGGACTGTGTTTAAAGTAGAAACTACGCAGTGATATTTTTAGAGTAACATGGCTCAGTAGTATGCCGAGGATGTTACAGTTGGGTTGATTTGGTGCTCTTAAAGTTGAGGTTGTGTGATGTGGCTCAGTCTGGGGTAATTGGTTATGTTACAAATGTTGGCGTGGAATTGATTAGACCAGGGTCCTTCTTAGGTTACCAAAAAAAGGTATCATGTAGTCTAGAGCGCTGGCATTTTCATCTCCTCCGAAGAGAAGAAGACTCACCTGAAGCGCAACCAAGACATAAGGATAGGGAAGGGCAAGGAGAATACTTAGGTGGGTTCCCAGACCCTTCAAGATTCACCATAATCTCGCGCAAGAAAGGCTAACTACAGAATAGATCGGAGCTCATACACATAGGAGCTAAAGATACTTAAGTTGTAAAAAACATTAATACATAGAAACATCATATGGATCTTATCAAACACAAAGGAGTAATGTAAATATATGATGCATAATCATACACACAAAATGCCGCATCATATTTCAAAATTTTGGATCCTTCTTTATATATTATCATCATAACTTATCAGATACAACCTCAGAGATAAAAATTAGTACTCTGTTATAGACTTTTGGCTCTAGAATCATGTCGTAGAGCTCTATTTACCCAAAACTGTATACATATTACATTTAAAGAACCTTTTCTCAACTAAAACCCAACAACATCCGGCTAACAACAAAAAAACCCCCAACCTATCAACCATAGCCAACAACAAGAACCCTTTTACAATCATATATATTTCATATATATAAGCTTATTGGGATCTTTTGGCTTTGGACTCGCATTCTTTCTTGTTCTAATGCAACTTCTTTTTCCTTTCTGGCGTTGCATTATCCTTTTCCGCAACCGATTTTTGTTACTTTTCCTCGCTCCACTGTCCAGCTTCTTCTGTATCTTGCACAACTCGTGCTAAACCAAAACTGGAACTGTAATCCTTCTTGCATAGCTTCAAATCCAAAAACGAAGGGCCCAACAACAAAGTGGTATCAAAACTTGTCAGAGTGTTTTATGGAGTAGCATGGCCCAACCTAGGTGGATGGGGATGTTACAAATTGGTATCAGAGTGAGGCTCAACACTGTACTTGTATGGGACATATATTAGCATGAATAGATATGTGCGCTAAGAATTGGTACCGTGCAAGGAAGTGTTAGTTTACGCGGAAAACCATTGGTACGCGGTATAGAGTTGTGTTGCGCACAAAGAAATTGATGTGTGGGTGTGTGCACTATATTTTGGGATGTTAAAATCATCCAAGAAATTTGAGAGAAAGGATTCTGACAAGATGCTACATAGTTTTCATGGAATTGTTTCATTAATTCACCTAAAAAATCTTGTTGTCTGCACATTTTATAGAATTATCAATGATTAGAGTAGGACAAAGTTAGTGCAGAAGGTTGGAAGCATGGAAGATGCGCAAAGGAATTATAATCTTGATGATGAATTTGGAGATTTGTATGTCGGTTTGGGTGCCGATGGTACATAATCCAAGGGGGAGTACACGAACTTGGTAGAAACTGTCAAAGTACTACACAAATATGCCCATATATATAAGGATGATAACATAAGACTTATGAGAGCCAAGTCGCATCGAGATGAATTCAATGTCAAATTTAGGAAAAGTATGAACATACTAGAAAAGAATATGGATAAGGAGACAAAAATGAGTAGGTCAAGAAGCCATAGGTCTCATGATGAAAAAAGAAGAGAAGAAAGAAATGATGGTAAGCATTTTTTCAGGAAAATGCGCAGTCGTTCAAGTTCATCTCCTATCAAAAATCATAAGAGAAGGACTGGGGTGGATGATCTACAGGGAGAAATGAATAAGATCAAGCCTCCTACCTTTGATGGTGAGAACAAGAAGGACGAAGATGCAAGGACCTAGTTGTTGGGTATGAGAAAGTACTTCCAACTACATAATTATTCTGCACATGAAGAAGGTAGAATCTTTATCTATCAGTTAAAAGGAAAGGCATCAATGTTGTGGGATTAGTATGTGCAAGTGCATCACATTGATGAGAAGAAAGTGACTTGGAGAGAGTTCAAGAGGTATTTCCAAAATAAATACTTAACCAAGTAGTACTATGATATGAAAATGAAGGATTTCTTCAAACTCAAGCTTGGGAGCATGAAAATTGACGAGAAAGAAAGAAGATTTTTAGAACTGTTGAATTATGTACCTTTTATCAAGGATGAACAAGTGAATATTTAGATATATTTGAGTGGCTTGTCCTCATTTATCAGTGAAAAGACATATTATGACGACCCTAAGATGTTGGAAGAAACCATAAGGTGCGTTAAGTTTCCTTATGAGAAACAAAGGGGAATACCAACTTTTCAAGAGGCTTGGGAAGACAAGATAAAAAGTAATGTGGAACATAGGAAGAAGGGAGCTAAGCCACCATTTTTCAGAAATACTGCACAAGGACAAACGAGTCTTTAGGATGATAGAATGTTGGGGACAATGGGAAAAAATTCAGAGAAACAACCTATGCAGTGTTGGGGTTGTGGAATAAATCAGATGCGTGGAGATTTACCTCATATAGATGATAAAGCGAGGATGACGCACATTGTACAACAAGCTGCGAAAGTTGAGGACATGTGTGGAAATGTGCCAAGGATTTATGCCACACTCGATAAAAATAAGGATGAGTTTAAATCACACATGATCAAGGTGGAAGGTAAGATTAATGACCAACCCATTGTTATTTTAATAGACTTAGGATATGGTCATAGTTATCTAGATCCTAAGATGGTGGAAATATTCCAATTTCCGAGAAGCAAGCTTGGGAAACCTTGGTTGGTGCAGTTATCTATAGGAGAAAAAAGGAAATCAATGAGATGGTTAAGGCATGTCCATTGGAGATGAATGGACCGTGCACAAAGGATGATTTGAATATTATACCTTTTGGATCATATGATTGCCTCATTGGTATGGATTGGTTGGAAGAACACCATGTTGTCCTAGATTTTTATAATAAGGAATTTACTTTCCTAGATGAGAAAGGAAACTTGAGATCAAATTAAGGAATTCCAAGGGATGTGACTATCAGAGAATTTTAAGATTTACAGTTGAAGAAAAGATACAATAAAGGATGTCAAGTATTCATAGTGGACATGGAAGAGACACCTAAGGATAAAGTGCCAAGTGCGAACGACTGTGCAATGCTGAAATAATACAAGGATGTCTTTAAAGAGATACCAGGATTTCCCCCGAAAAAATATATTGACTTCTCTATTAATATGATGCCCGAAGCAACACCTGTATCCAAGACTCCTTACATGATNCAATAAAGGATGTCAAGTATTCATAGTGGACATGGAAGAGACACCTAAGGATAAAGTTCCAAGTGCGAACGACTGTGCAATGCTGAAATAATACAAGGATGTCTTTAAAGAGATACCAGGATTTCCCCCGAAAAAATATATTGACTTCTCTATTAATATGATGCCCGAAGCAACACCTGTATCCAAGACTCCTTACATGATGAGTACGCCAGAATTGAAAGAGTTGTTACAGAAGGGGTATATACGCCCAAGTGTGTCACCTTTGGGTGCACCAATTTTGTTCGTGAAAAAGAAGGATGGTGCAATGATACTTTGTATCGATTTCAGACAATTGAACAAGGTAACAATGAAGAACAAGTATCTATTTCCAAGGATAAATGACTTGTTTGATCAACTGAGAGGTGCACGGATATTTTCCAAGATAGATCTCAGATGCAGATATTATCAGATGAGAATTAAGGAGGAAGACATAAAAAATACTTCCTTCATAACAAGGTATGGTCATTACGAGTTTACAATGGTTCCATTTGGGTTACCGAACGCACCAACTATATTCATGTGTTTAATGAATGAAGTTTTCTGAGATTACTTGGATAAGTTCGTCATCGTATTTTTGGATGACATTCTTATTTACTCAAAGTCCAAGGAAGAGAATGAGAAATTCTTGAGGATAGTGTTGCGGGTATTGAGGGAGCATGAGATTTATGCAAAGCTAAGAAAGTGCTCATTCTTACAATGACAGATTCATTACTTGGGTCATATTATTTTAGAGGAAGGAATAGTTGTGGACCCAATGAAGATAAAAGCCATTGAGGAATGGCCAATGACAAGAAATGTCAAAGAGGTGATATCCTTTATGGGAATAGCAAGGTAATAAAAAATGTTTATTGAAGGATTCTGAAATATTGCGCATCCAATTACATCCCTGTAGAATAAAAGTGTGTGCTTTGAGTGGACTTCATATTGTGCAAGGAGTTTTCATCACTTCAATAACTTGTTAACAAGTGTGCCAATTTTGAGAATTGTTGATCCTGATGTAGACTTCATTGTGTGCACGGATGCATGCAAGGAGGGACTCGGTGGAGTTCTAAGTCAGAATGGACATGTGCTATGCTATGAGTCAAGGAATTTGAAAGAGCATGAAGGGATTTATGCTACACATGACTTGGAATTGGCAGCCATAGTGCATGCGTTGAAGATGTGGTGACATTATTTCATGAGTAAAATATTTGAGCTGAGAACAAACCATTGTGGTCTGAAATATGTTTTTAGACAACCAAGTTTGAATGCTAGACAAAGTAGATGGTTAGAGTTCCTCAGTGACTATGACTTCGATATCAAGCATTTCGTAGGAAAATATAACAAGGTGGTTGATGCACTTAGTAGGAGGATGCATGAAATATATGCTACACCCATTAACATGTGCCAAAAATATTTGCGCGAAAGAATTTTGGAAGTTTCCACTTCAAATATGCGCTATATGGATATAAGTGAGACTTTACAACAAGGTACATCAGAACCAAAGTTTGAAAATTATGAGTTAAGAGAGGATGGGATCCTCATGTATAGACACAAAGTCTATGTGCTAAATGATCAAGAGTTGAAGAACCTAATTTTGTTAGAGATGCATACGGTTCCTTATGCTGGACATCCAGGTTACCAAAAGACCATTGTTGTGGTCAAGAAGCAATACTTTTTTCCAGGTATGAAGAAGGAAGTTGTATATTTTATTGCAATATGTCTTGAATTTCAAAAGGTCAAGGCTAAGCACATACATCCAAATAGTTTGATACAACCTTTGCCCATTCATGAATGGAAGTGGGAAGTTGTGACCATGAATTTCATAACTAAGTTTCCTAGGACTACTAAGCAACATGATTCTATTATGGTGGTGGTGGAAAAGCTTACTAAAGATACCCATTTTATTCTAGTGATGTCAGTGCACAAGGAAACCAACATTGTTGAGATATACATGCGATAAATTTTCAAGATGCATGGTGTTCCTAGGACAATTGTGTTTGATAGAGATTCTGAGTTCACTTCAAAATTTTGGAAAGGGTTATTTAAATGATTTGAAGCAAGTATGAATTTCAATACAACATATCACCCTAAGTCAGATGGCCAGACTGAGAGGGTAAATCAGGTGATTGAAGACATGCCGAGGATGTAAGCGATGGATACGCCATCGAAGTAGGAAGAATACTTGCATTTGGAAGAGTTTGCTTACAAAAATGGATATTAGGCATCCTTAAATATGAGCCCATTTGAGGCACTTTATGGTAGAAAGTGAAACATGCCAGTGAGTTGTGATAAGCCAACAGACCGCGCAATTGTTCGACCATATCTACTCTGGGAGATGGAGGAGAAGATGGTAAAGATCAAGAATAATTTAAAAACTACCGAGGACAGGAAGAAAAGTTGCACGGATAAAGGAAGAACCCACAAAGAATTTGGAGTGGGTGATCACATGTTTTTGAAAGTAAAGGCAAGGCACAGTTTCGTGAAGTTCGGAAAGTGTTCTAAGTTAGTAGCGCACTATTGTGGGCCATTTGAAATCCTTGAAAGGATTGGTCCTGTCACTTATATACTTGCATTTCCTGCATCCTTGTGTATTCATAATGTTTTCTACATGTCATTACATAATAAGTATGTACCTGATGTTAATGATGTCATTGATTGGAATGTGATTCCAGTGGAACCAAAATGACGATTTCAAGTGCAACCGGTTTGCATATTGGATCAAAAAACCAAGCAGCTATAGAATTGAGTCATGGAGATAGTAAAGGTACAATGGACTTGGTATGGTCCTGAGGATGCAACCTGGGAGTGCAAGGATGCTATGCGAACAAAGTATCATCATCGTTTTTCAAGATTTTTGAAATTTTGTATGTACATGTGTACATGATGCACCGAGGACAATGAATAAATAAGGGGGAGGGGATTGTAATGTCCCTGATCCAGGACCCTTTGTAATTGTATATAGACTGGTGAGTCATTGGTACTAATGTTTTTTGTAATGTATATATAGGATAGTGATCCATTGGCACCTAGTCTAAGTTATACACACACACACACACACACACACACACACACACACACACACATGACTGTTTATGTTTTTATTCTAGGGAGCCTGTCTGATTATGAGGATGGTGAGCCTGGATGTAGATAGGCTAGTGCACATATCCATGTAAATATAATCATGATTTAATATAATTTGGCATCACTGGATGCTAATAGACTCAGATGAAATGATATGGGGGGCCTATTCCACCAAGAAAGGGAAAAGGGGGAAATATTTTAATAATATTTCCAAAAAAGGGTAATGTGGATATGTTTTTATCCTTAGTTCTCGAGGGAAGGGAACATGTCACCAAGTGGCTTAAATATACTTCTAAATGTGACAAGTGTCAAGTTGAAGGAATGCAATATATATTGTTGGCCTTAGTGTATTTTGTGGGTTATTGCATAGGAGATGATCCATGATTAAGGGGGAATTCATGTTTCAAGCTCTCGTGAGAAGAAGGGGGTTGGACTGTATGGAAAATATGATTATTACCCTATCTTCTCAGAGAAGCTTATAGGGAGTTGTGGGGATGTAACCAAAATTATATTTTTGAAGAGTCAGGTTGACAGACCGTGAACAATCTCTCCAGGTGAGAGACTAGATGTCGTGGAGTGGTTCTCAGACTTGGGGGAAGAGTTTTTGTTGAGAGTTATTCCCTGATGCATTGAGCATTAGTTGCAGGGATAGGAGACTTCCTATCCGACATGTTGTTGGTAACCCTAGGATGGGAAGTGGGGCAACCAAAGAACTGTTGAGTAGAGAAGGGGCACACTTCCTTGGGTGTGACAAGTTCATGGGGAATGGGGGACTATGGGATAGTTTCAATAGTGGGAATTTAGGACTGGAAAATTCTATTGAGTTTCACAACATAGCTTGCTGTTAGGAGCCCTTTTTTCCTTGGTGGATTTGTGCCCCAGCTCGGGGGTGACCTGTTGCTGAAATATTATGAGAAACAATGTCTATGGCTGAGAGGAACATCTGAGTCAAGGCCATAGTTGGTGACCATATTTGGTGACTTTAATTTAATATAAGTGTTCATTATGTACTTGTCTTGGTTACTGCATGCATTTTTGTCTATGTTTGACATAGGTTAAATTATTGTATGTGTTGTATATAAGTATTTGTTGTTATTTTGTTAATTATTGCATGCTCATTTAAGTATGATGCTTATATCCTGTATTTGTAGTTGTGCATGGATATGACCAATCTGGTTCTAGTCTTGCAATTTAAGTTAACTTTGTGATTTTGGTTATGACTCATCAATAAGAGAATTGAGTTGTTGAGTGTGTAGGATTGTAGCTTGTGTGCTTCAAAAGGATAGAACTTGTGTGTGGGGTTGAGGAATTAGACCCTGCACATAGTGAAATTAGAAGTGGCGCATGGTGCCTATATCTATGTGTGCATAGTTAGGTTGTGTGATCAATACGACGAGTTATGCACATTGTTATTGAGTAATTTTCTACTACTAAGGTTGCTTTTTCGAAAAGAGATTGTTGCTTCCGTTGTTACAGGTTGTGTAGCACGACTCAAGCTTGGGCCAAGTGCGTTACTTTATGTGAAACTGTGCGGATTGTGTTTAAAGTAGAAACTACAAAGTGATATTTTTAGAGTAACATGGATCAATAGTATGTTGGGGATGTTACAGTTGGGTTGATTCAGTGCTCCTGAAGTTGAGTTTGTGTGACGTGGCCTAGTCCGGGGTAACTGAGTATGTTACAAAGTGGTATATGAACTCTTTAGAGTGTTTTATGGAGTATTATGGCCCAACCTGGGTGGTTGGGGATGTTACATAGACTGAATGATGTAGTGTGTTGATTGATCACCCAAATGAATATATCTAGATTAGGTCGACTGCTCAACCGAATGAATATAGGATATGTGTGATGAACCATCAATGCTTGATGTTCCAACACCCCCCCATCAACACATGTCTTTGAAGGTTCAAGAGGTGAAATTATATCATCATGACACCCCCCCATAATTGCATCTTCTTGAATCCCAAACATCATAAAAAGCTTGATAAATCTAACTTTGGTGAAAGTTTTGGTGAATAGATCGAAAACTTGATCATCTATTCTGCAATATTCAAGAGAGACAACGTTCTCATGAACCAAAATTTTCAAATAGTGAGCATGGAAATCAACACGATTGATCTTATTGTGGGAAATATGACTTTCATAAATATGTACAACACTCTGGTTATTAGAGTATATTGTAGTTGAGGTTTGAATAGGAAGGTCATGTTCTCCAAAAATTTGGCGGATCCATACTACTTTAGCACCTGGCTATACGATACCATGATATCATACTTCTATATTTGAAAAAGAGACTATCTTATTTTTCTTGCATGACCAAACCAACGATCCAGTGCTAAATTGAAACACATAGCTAGAAGTGGAATTTCGATCATCACTTTCACCAACCCAATCGAAGTCGGTGAAGCTGACCAGTGAATTTGAACTTCAACAATACTTGGTACAAAACTGAGTGGTACCATTTAGATAAGAGAAAATTTGTTTGACTGCTTTCCAATGGCTTTCTTTAGGGTCCTACATAAACTGAGAAACTACATTAACAACGAAGGAAATTTTAGGTCGACAATGAGTAAGATAAGTAAGATTGTTGACCAGTTATTGACAAAGTGTAGTATCCATTGTAGGTGTTTGAAAATTTTTGGTAAGATTTACTCCAGATTGAAAGGGAGTATCATAGGGATTACAATCAACCATCCTAAAACATGTCAAAGATCCATCAAATATTTAGACTGAGAAATGAAAAACCCATCACATAATGGTAATAATTGAAGACCAAAAAATAATTTAGAGTACCAAGATCTGTCATGTCAAAGGAGTCAACAAGTTGTTTCTTTAATCTAAGGATGAGATCATTATTATTTCCAGTAATGAGTAGTTCATCTACATATAAAATACCAATCAAGGTATCTCCATTGGTATGGAGTACATACAATATGTGATCAGATTCATAGTGTTTTAAACCAATTTGAAGAAAGCAATTGTTTATCTTATCATACCAAGATCAGGGATCCTGATTCAAACCATAAAGCGACTTATTGAGTTGAAGAAACAAGTTAGAATCTGTCACAAAATCAGGTGTCTATTCCATAAAAATTTCTTCACATAGGTCTCCATGAAGAAATTCATTGTTCACATCCGTTTGATGGATTTTCCATCCAAAACGAACAACAAGAGAAATAATTAGTTGAACATATTTCATCTATGTGACAGGGGAATAGGTTTCAGTGTAGTCGATGTGTTCTTGTTGAGTAAATACCTTCACAAATATGTGTGATTTATTTTTCTCAACAACACCTTCAAAGGTAAATTTGGTCTTGTAGACCTATTGACACTTCACAATGTTATTTCCTTGTGGTCAGGGAACTAAGTGCCAAGTGTGATTCTTCAACAAAGAATCAATTTTTGTCTGCATAACATGCTCCCATTCAAGTCATCCTTCAACATCTGAGTAGGAAATAGGATCAAAATTTTCAAGTACACAAGTCATCAAGGAAACAATGACATGTTGCTTTTGAATTTGAGTTTGTCATCCCGATGAAACATCCTCGACATCAGCTCCAACAACTTCAATTGTGTTGGAAACCCATCAGGGTAGACAAGAAGCATGTGAAAAGTCTAGTCAAAACAAGAACAAATTTCGACTATCTAGTCAAAGGATTGAAACATGTCACATGAGAACCAATTTTAGAGACAACATTAAAGGGGTCATCCTACAACAATCTAGAGGAGGAATTCAACAACTTAATTCTAGAAGAATTCTCATCAAATCGTATATTTCATTCAATAATTATTTTTTGTTTGATAGGATCAAATAATTGATAGGATTTCGATTATTCAAAACAACTCATCATGATAAAATCATGATTCATTGAATCCAAATTATTTTTGCAATCATCATAAATGTGATCCTAGGAAACATATCCAAACACATGGAGGTGGCCAACTGAAGGCTTCATTCCACACAATCATTCGACTGAAGTCATGGAAGGAACAACTCAAGTCGAGATGCGATTGAGCAAATAATTAGCACAATACACCACTTCAACCAAGAAGTGAGAAGGGAAATATTTAACATGCAAAAGACATCTAGCCATTTCGACTAATGTCTGATTCTTGCATTCTACGACACTATTCTGTTGAGGTGTGTGAGGAACTGATCGCTACTAGTCAATACCACATTGAACCTGGTATTCTTCAAAAGGTCAATTTACATACTCACGACCATTGTTTGATATTAGGAACTTGATGGGTCGACCACATTAATTTTCAACAAAGTCTCTAAACTCCTTGAAATTTCCAATGACAAGCTTCTTGTTCTTTAGAAAATAAACCCATGTACAGTGAGATAAATTATTAAGGAAAGTCAAAATATACCTTGCACCTTCCAGTGAAGGTTTATTGATAAAAAAAAACATCACTATGAACCTTCTTGAGTAGGTTCTATGCTTTCCACAATTTTCCAAAGTTGAATGGTTCCTAATGATGCTTCCTAAGCACACAACCCTTACAATCTCCTTTAGGGTGAAACACTTTAGGTAAATGAGAAACCATGTTTTGAGTTTCCAGTGCCTACAAAATTTGGAAATTCAGGTGTCTGAGTCACTAATGAGAAATTCAACTTCTCTCATCATTGTGAGAAACAAGTACATTTGGTTTAGTGTTAGGTCGATTTGTGTGATATATTTTTCACAAATTGTCCATCGGGTCGAGAATCCTATTGACAAAAATTAACTTTCCTTTCTTCAAATCATGAACATAGAACTGATATGGAAAGCATTCCACAATATTACCTTTGTATGTTAACTGATAAATATAAAACATATTGGCACTAATGTTTGGCATATGATATACGTCGAGAATATTCCCATGTTGATAGGTAACATCACCCTGACCAACAACATCCAAAGAAAAATCATCAACAACATGGATTTTTCTCTCCTTATCTTCATCCAACCATGTGAACAAGGAGGAATAATTAGCTATGTGATGAGTGCACCTAGATTCCACTACCCATTTTTTCTATGCAAAATGAGATAGCAATGCTTGAGAAGTTTCGACCTGGAAGGTGAAATTATCAGTAGGTTGGCGTTCAACGGACAGGTTTCCTACCAGGTGTTTAAACTTCTCCTCTAAATCATATCACTTATTATAACATACTTTCTCCACATGTCTAGTCTTTCCATAGTACTCACATGTTTTCTTATTTTGACTACATTGGGTGCATCTGTCTATCCCTTAGGTTTTTGGCCGCGATATGCAGGTTTCTGTGTAAAGGAATCAAAATATACTTTATCCCTAGGATCCATATTGATCGTTTCCTTGAGAAAGTGGGTTTGGTTTTTTCCACCAAGCTTTCCTTCTTCAATAATTTTATTTATTCAGGTGGATATTGGTGGCCACCCACCTTTTCCAACTGGCTCAAAATATTTTTCTAACAATTTTGGCAATTTACTATTTTTAGCTGTTTTTAACTTCCGGGGCCATTTTGAGGGCCTAAATAAAGTTTTTTTTGGTATAGACCCAACTCAATTATAGTTTAAGGAATAATTGAGTCCCCAAAATTAATCTCCTTGATGATACCTTTCCAACGAGCTATCATACGCCTAAAACGGAGATCGTATGCAAAAGTTATGACCCCAAGAAG
Organism: Picea mariana; assembly: GCA_032191745.1. Classification (NCBI taxonomy): domain Eukaryota; kingdom Viridiplantae; phylum Streptophyta; class Pinopsida; order Pinales; family Pinaceae; genus Picea; species Picea mariana. The sequence continues at coordinate 103,977 of JASDQU010107954.1, read as the reverse complement.
TTAATGTACTAACTTACCCAAACGGGGCCCACATGACTTTTGGCGTTTCATCTCCTAGGGTTAGGTTTTTGGATGTCTAGGGTTTTTGGAATTATTGTTTATTGTAAAAATTCCTTCAGAGCCTCATTGTAATCATCTTATTGCGAATGCGAGTAGCCGTCACATCTCTTCTCAGAGATAAGCTGCCACCATTCTAGCAAGTCTTTCACTATGTATTTTTATAGTCTCTGTACATTTATTTCATTAATAGAAATCATGTATTACTGTATCTCTATGTTTATGGTTGCATCTTTGATATATTTCTGTTATGTTATTGAATATCTGTGATATCTATGTGCATTTCTTTATTATATCTCCGCTCTCATTTCGTGCCGAAAATAATCCAGATCATCTATGCCGATTGGTAATCAAAATACCACATAAAGGTTCAAAGGTGTGATCCTTACTGTCTTCCTTTTGTGCTTTCCATTTGGTGTGTAAAGCCGACACAAACACATCTAATGGTGTTCTCAAATTCATCATGACCAAATCAATGAATTTTCCATCCTTCTTCTAATAGTTCTTTCCACATTCACCTAATTTCAACTGGAGTTCTTTGACATGCACCAAATAGTTCTCCATTCCTTCAAAATAATGAGGATCGAGAGAGATCAATTCTTTCTCCAATTGCAAGTCTAGGTATTTTCGATTCGATAGAAGAACGAATTCAACTTCTTCTAGACTTAATGAGGGCAGGCAATTCCACTGAGGTGAAATCAAATCTCCTGTGAGATATAGGTCTTGATGACCCCTACTGTCATGTGGAAAATCGCTCTATGGCTAGGGTAAAACACAACAGAAGAAAATCACTGCAGAAATCAACTCTATTCTCAAGTATGCTATATAAAAAATATGCTAGCAAGATAGGATAAAAGGCCTACCTCGTCCAGATGTTCGATGAAGTCCACCGTTCAGCACTTGACCCAAATCAATATACCTACAACTAGTCCTCAACAACCAAGAAAATCAATCATACGATGATAATATATGATGTTAGCACATTCAATAGAATAATCCATTAATATACATGACAAATACACCCATGGAACAATAATTAAAATATTTTCAAGATATCACTTGGACGGAAAAAGAGTATTTCTATTAATATATGATCAACAGAAGTGAAAAATTTACAGACTTCCGTGTCGGCATGGTTCATAACCGAGAATCTAAGTTCCTTCCAGCTGGGCCTCCATCACTTCAATTCTCCACCAAAGGAAAAATCATAAAAGAGAGACAATGAAGTTCTTAATCAATAAGGGAAGAGCTTGGGGGATGAACAATGTGTTCAGAATTAAAGGACAAAGGGATGCAGACTCAATATGAAGTAAATAATTTCTCCAGAGAAACTTTTCTCTCAAAGTTGAATTCTTTCTCCTCTTTTCCATAGCTCGGAAATGGCCCATTTATACCCTTCAAATGGAACCAAAGGGCCGAGTCAAAACGTTTCCAATATATGGAAGGCCAAGGATCATATATCTCCTATCGTGACATGGAAACCAGACACCATTTTTCATTTTTGGGCACAAATCCTGATGTACGTGGGTTGTAGTGGTGAAAATTGCATATACAGATGCTGTATAATAGGCAAGGTGCATACATGTGGAAAAATGTATTTTTTAGGTTTGGGATTTGCAAAAAGGGATGAAAAGTCTGCATAGGGAAATGGAAAAAGGCCCTCTGTGAAAGATTGCATAGGGTATCTTCGATGGCCGAAATACATTATAAAAAACCTAGAAGTGGAGTGATGGGGAACCAACTAGAAGAACTAGTTTCTCATTACATTGTGCACTGACTTTGCATACATGGATGCCAGTTTGAATTACACGCCACTTGAAGAACCAGTAGATCTTCGGGTGAGTAAACCCCCAAGCGGCAGAATCAAAGTTTCGTGTATGACAAATGGCTCCGTCTGCAAATCCTAAGTAGACTGAAGACTCCATTGACATCTGCCAACCAAGGGAAAACTCGATAAGAAAGTTGAAGACAAAAATAAAGGGAAAATATATATACACTAAATTACATTAGTATGCAAAGATTCACGCCCAATATTGGGGCTCAAGCATAATATCTTTTCAAGTAGAGCCCATTCCTGGGCTCAACAAACATATTCCCTTCATAATATTCTAACTCATATGCTCCTTTTTCTAAGACACGTCGCACGATATAGGGGCCATGCCACATGGGTTTAAACTTTCCTGCCCCCAATGGTTCTTTGGCTTGATCATATAAGAGGACCAAGTCACCCTCAACGTACAACCGCAGACAGACAAAATTATCATACTATAACTTGACACATCTTTTTTTTTCCTCGATAGTTGTAGAGGCGTCTCGACGCTGCTCGTCAAGACTCTCTAGGTGTACAAGGTGTCACTCGAGATCGGAAGTGTCAGGTAGGAGCATGAATGCCAACTTAAGAGAAGGGATTTTGCATTCAATAGGTAATATCGACTCCACATCATGCACTAACTAGAAAGGGGAAGAATCAGTGGTAGTCTTGACCGAGATTCTATATGCCCAGAGTGTAGGATATATCATAATATGCCAGTTGAACATACTTTCGCTGACAGTTTTCTGCAAAATGATCTTGAGAGACTTGTTGATGGCCTCTACCTATCCATTTTCCTGGGGGTAGTAAGGGGAATAATGAACATGATTAAACCCCAGCTTGGATGCTAGCTCTTCCATCATTTCATTCTAAAAGTGACTACCATGATCAGTGACAATCTCACTCGGGATACTGAATCGAGCGATAATTTGATTGAATATGAAGAAGGCACCAGTATTCTTGTCAGATTTAAATGTAGGCATGGAATCAATCCACTTATTAAAGTATTCAATGACCATGATAATGTGCTGAGGGCCCCTAGCCGAAGTTGGGTTGCAATCCACAAAGTCCAACCCCCACTTGGTGAAGGGACCAACGATAATGATTGGGTGAAGAGGGGTTGGATGCGAGCACATTTTCCAAGTGACAACCTGGAAGGGATGACACTTCTTAACCACTTCAACACAATCTTTAAATATAGATGGCCAGAAATAACCAACTCACAAAATTTTCTGGGCTGTTGCAAGCCCAGATAGAGGACCACCACAAGCCCCACTGTGGAAATCATTTAGAATTGTCTTGACTTCCTCATGAGTTAAACAATGAAATAGAATATTTTTTATTCCTCGACAATACAAAGTGTCATCGACGATAGTATAATTCTTAGCTTGGTATCGTACACGCCATCAATCATATCGTGGGAGATGCGGAGGGCACTTCAAGGTTTGAATATAGAGAACGATGTCTCCATATGTGGGGTCGGATGATGAGATAAAGAAAATGTGTTCATCCACAAATGAATCAACATGGATACCATCCTCATCTAATCGTGGAAAGTCGAATATTAACTCCATGAAGACTAGTGATTTCTTGGATTTTGCAGGAGCAAAATCAAGATCAAATTCTTGTAAAATGAAAATCCATTTATTATATTTCCCCCCTATGATACGCCCGATAAGGACGTATTGAAATGGATTGACATAGGAAACCACAATAGTCTTGCAAAGAAATATATAATGGCGTAAAAGTTGGATTGTGAACGACAACCAAAGCTAGATTTTCAACGTGAGAATAATTAATCTCAGGATCGACAAAGTTTCGAATAAGATAGTAGATGACATGCTCGCGGAGCTCATCATCCTCTTGAACCAAAACCATACCAATCATCTCCTCAGACACAGAGATATAAATCAATTAATCCTTACTATAGTCAGGAGACTTCAACAGAGGTGCTGATACCAAGGATTTCTTTAAAGAATTGAAGGACTCCTGGTCTCGCTCATCCCAGATAAAAGGGGTGTCCTTTTTCAAAAGACACATGAAACCCTTAGTGATATTGGCATAGTTTACTATAAAACGACGTAAAAAATTAGCTTTCCTATGCAAACCTTGAAGTTGTCGAATAGTGCACGGGGGAGGCAATTGAAGTATTGCCTCAACCTTTAATGGATCTACCATGATCCTGATCTCAAAAACTAGAAATCCCAAAAGACAACCAGACCTAACGTAAAAGAGACACTTATGAGGGTTCAACCAGATTCTATAGTAACGACATCTTTCAAAAACTAGCCGAGTGTGCATAGAGTGATCCACTCTCTTATGAGAGTGAGAAACAAGATCATCAAGATAAGCTTCATCTATATGCTTAAGATCGTGGAATGCGAAGGTCATAGCACGTTGGAAGGTTCCTCCAGTGGTTTTAAGGCCAAAATGCATCTTCTGGTATGCGAAAGTACCCCAAGGACAAATAAATGCCATCTTGTGTTGATCCTCATGTTTAATTTGAATTTGGTTATACCCTAAAAATCTGTCCATGAAAGAAAACACTTCACTTCCTGCACACTCGTCGAGAATATGATCAATGAAAGGTGTCGGTAAGTTGTCTTAATGACATGCTTTGTTCAGGTCACGAATTTCCATGGATACACAGATGGTTCCTTGCTTCTTATTCACAAGAAAAAGATTGGATACCCATTTAGTCAAGGGAACCGGGTAGATAAAGCCAACATTAAGGAGTTTCTCTACCTCTGCCTTAATAGCAGGGGCCTTCCGGGGATTGACATCTCTAAGACGTTGTCAAACAGGCATGCATCCAGATAAGTTATAATATCATGCTCAACAATACGAGGGTCGATCCTTGGCATCTCTTCATATGACCAAGTAAATGCATCTCATAATTCCTTGAAGAGTTCGATGTAGATCAGGATTTCCTCTGGCGAACAATCCACACCGATATGTATGTTTTCAATCTTGCCAAGGGTATGAGAGATATCGATCGTGATGGTAGGAGAGATACTCACCATATTTCCTTTGGCATAAATTTCATGCATATCAAGTGGAACTATGGCATGACCGACTATATCACTCAAAGTAGATCGAAAGTCATCTTGTTTGATTCTTTCAAGCTCTGGGAGAAAATAAAAGCGATGATGCATATCATCCCAAGGTTTTTTGGAACCATTCATGGCTTAGATTATGGCTTCATCCGAGCGAAAATTCTTATCGAGGCAGTCGTGTGAACAGGACAACGAAGTGGGGCACACAGGCTAAAGAATAGGATCCTCCTCATTCATCTGCGAGGTAACAAGATCATAATCGGTGGAAGAGTCAAGAACAACTTGATACACAATCTTCATTGCCGATAGTGACATGGCCATTCTATCATGTGACTAACCTTCACAATATGAAGTCGAGGAAGGTAGGGTCTAAGTATCGTTAAAATAGGAGGTGCGGAAAGGAACAGACCTCTCTGATGATACAGGCCTACTGGACATGGTGTAAACATGGTGAATCAGTTCCATGAAGTTGAAAGCACCCATAAGGTAAGAATACATTTTGACATCGATATTCTTAGTTTTTGGTTGAGAATTTTCGACCACAGGGATTAACGGTCCAACAGATGAATTGGGACTAGCATACACAAAGGATAACTGGTCAATAGTCATGATCTTCCCATCGAGTGGAAAACAAAGAGTGCAAAAGACAGACAATACGATGACAGTTATAGCATAGGTCCAATTGCATCCTAGTAACAAGTTATAATCAAGAGGCACATCAACTAAATCAACATCCACGTCTACCATCTTCCCACCTAACTAGACCAGAACGATAGGAAGAATATTGTGAGGGTGGAAGGAACGACCATCAAAAGAAGTCAACATGGTCAACGATTGATAAAGAGGAGAGCCGATAGATTTCCAACATATCAGGGACATCACACATGTAGCAACGCCTTCATCAACAAATGCACGTTTGATGGTATAATTTGAGTACCACATGTGGATTTGGAATGCCACATGGTAAGGCAAGCAAGGCTTCACATCCATGATGTCAAACTTGATAACTTTTGAGCCACTAGGGTCTAGAGCTCCTAACACAGATAGCAAGGCATTCCTCTGTGAAGGACACGTCTAGAGTACCTCCAGAGCCAACATCGCACAAGGGGTTTGACCCAGGTCCTCAGCAATAGAGCAATTCTGGGTGGCTCTAGCATTTTAATTGTGGGTAGAGCACTTGAGTACTCCTTTCAGAATACGAGGTGGTGGCTCTGGTTTTCTGATCTGTAAAGTTTTCTTCTTCTTCTTCGGAGGAGATTCTAGACTAGGTATAGCTTATGAAGAACTATAATTGTGAGACCGAGTGGCTACATGAACCTCAACATCGATCCTATTGATACACAAATGGTCACCATCTTGCGACGACGGGTTTTGAATCCCATCGACTGCATTTTTGGCATTTGAGGAGCTCGAGGCCATGTGTTGGTTATGTGGGAAAGGATTCGTCAGCAATAGCCTCACATGTTTCGCATATTTGGGGCATAAATGAGTAAGGTGATCATTCATACAAAGCTTACATGGAAATTTCACCTTACGCCTTTCTTTCTTTCCCTCTCCAACATTATTATTCGTTTTCTCATCATTACCATTGTCCTTGGGTTTATTATTATTTTTCCCACCCTTATGATTATTATTATGTCCTTTCTTTTTATTCTCGCCTGGTTTTTGGTTACCATTTGGGTCGGTCAACGATTGCACAAAATGTACATCTTCCCACTGAGTGGTATTGGAAGACATAGACAAAGTTGGCCTTCCTACAGACTGGTTTAGAGACAACTATTTCAAATGGATTGTCACCGAGTCTGCATAGTTTACATTGGCAGAGCCTACAATGCCATCGACATGAGGCCTAAGATTTTTTCTAGGGTCATAGGTTGACCTCGATACATATAGAATAATGTGGTATAACATCCTAGATTGAGAGTATATAATATATAATTGTTGGGCTTTGAAGATCGCTTCTTCCTCAGTGGTAACCCTAGACGTAGAAACATCCTTTGAGATAGGAGGCTGAAAAGACTTCAGGAACCATTCTAAAAGAAAGGCTGGGGGTATGGAGGTCTTAATCAACCTCTTCCGTCTATGCCACTCCTGGATATGATCCGATATATGAGTAGTTGTGTCCTGGCGTAAAGTCGACAGAAGTTCTAGGTCAACCTTGTAATGAACCGACAATTGGAAGTGGTTAAGGAATACTAACACCATATGAATAAAGGTCCCATATTCCCCCCTAGGTAACTCGATATACCATTTCACAGCAACCCCAATGAGGGTGCATTGAAATAATCTTAACCAAATGGAATCGTCATTAAGGGAATTCTAGGAACACCATAGGTGAAAGGTAGTAACGTGATCACCAGGATCCTCACCATTCTTACCTTCGAATTTAGGAATTTCTGAAGGAATCTTGGTGGGGATGGGGGGCCATGTAGGATCATGAAAAATAGTTTTGTTCATCAACTTAGACAAGTCTTGTAGGTTAAACGTGGCCAGAAAAGGGAGATGGGGTTGTGGCATCTGGCCCCAAGCTCCCTGGAAAGATTGTGTTTGAGGAACTGAAACCCATCCAGGGTTCTGGTAAGCACCATGGCCCTATCCGGGATTGTAAGACCCTACTCCAGGCTGATTCATAAGTGGTTGGTTAGGCATCATTCCAGTAGGAATGTTCTGATGGGGGTTATAAAATTTCCCCCAGCCGGAGTGGCTCTGGGTTGGTGGTTTCCCAAGGAATGAAACTGACCTCCTCTAGGTGTGAATATGAAGGATAGAGGTGGATTCGTCATGCCAAAAGTGTTGGTTGGAATCGACACTAAGGAGGTAAGGGTATAGGAAGCAGTAGTAAATTTGGGTCAAATTTCGACGGTGCGTTCAACGCAATTGCCACTTTATATTGTCGGGAGAATGACAAACAACATACCCCCTCAAATGTCATTTCACATGACGTTGCTTTTTCGACAACATAGATTTCATCTTTATTGTGATGTCTTGGAGGTGGCAAGACTGACGTCTTGAACATGGCAAAAGAGACGTCTTGAATGTGGAAAGACCGATGTCTTGAACGTGGCAAGACTGACGTCTTGAATGTGGCAAGAGAGACGTCTAAAATGTGGCAAGAGAGACATCTGGAACGTGGCAAGAGAGACGTCTTGAACGTGGAAAGATCGACGTCCTGAACATGGAAAGAGAGACATCTTGAACATGGCAAGAGAGACGTCTTGAACATGGCAAGAGTGACATTAAGAGGTACCATCTCCGACATGGTTTCTATGGGAGCGACACTTCAAGTTGTCGCAATAGCAACTGTGTTGTAGGTATTTAAAAAAAAAATACAATATCAATACTGAGAGGGATAGGTACATTAACCTTTGCTAAGATACTAGCCATATCAATATTTCAATCTATAACATCGGTCTTAGGCAAGGTTGGTTGAGGAGGAGGACTAAATTCCAATGGTAAAGGGGGTCTTGTCTAATGAGGTTTAGGATCACTAGGATATGTCTCGGGTGTGTTATCACACGAACTCACAATTGTTGAGCTAAAGTCCAAAAGCTCAAGTGCAATCATGCGTAATAAGACTGCACAGATATACTAGAGAGTAAGTCCCTGTTTTTAGATAAGATCAAAATAATACTGTACTTTCTTGCGTACGTCGAAACAAGTGCCATCCAATACAAGATCCTATATACCAATGAGATAGTTGAGCAATAGAAATTCCAGAGCCTTCACTGAAACCTCTGACAATTTGTTTGACATTTAGCAGAAAATTATATCATCAACAATACAACTTGAAGTCATTGCAGGTATTGCTTTGTATCCTTTGGCTAGCACAACAACTTCACACATAGCATGCAAGTGTTCTATATATGTACATTGAGTAGAAGAGAAAATTCATAGAATGCAAATTGTAGCAATTCGAAACAACCACAAAAAATTTGGACTCTAGATATAAAGCTCATAATCTCTCATGCCAA
>JASDQU010107954.1:19065-80749 GCA_032191745.1 Picea mariana | reverse complement strand
GAAGCAAGTAAACAAAAGCATAACAACAGCAACAAAAAAGTGTCAAACACATCCATGGTAATTGAATCAGGCTCTTCCTATTAATTCAATAACTGTACATGGGGTTTCTTCACAGGCTCTCTTTCTCAGCTCTGTTCTCTCTGGCTCCTGTATGCGTGAATGAGAATCTGAATTCTGAATGAATTGTGCCTATTACAATGATACATGAGAGGGTGTCTATACTCCGGTTTTCCCTCTCTAAAGCTAAAACTGTCTAGTCTACAGTTAATTCCTATCTAACAGCATTAATTCAAATAAATGCCTTCCTATCTGCTAATACAATACAACTGCGCTTGCTTTGAATGCCTCCTCCAAACGACGGCGCAACAATCTCCAAAGCATTTCAAAACGTGTGTGCTGCCACTGTCCAGCTGTAGGTTCTTTCTCCGTGCGCGCTGGCTCGCTTGATGACGTGTAGATGCTCCTGCATCACAGATGCTCTCACAGATTTCAGATAGAATCTCAGGAAAAGAAATATCCATATATCGAATTACTATATTCAAGATATACGCGATATGTTATCTAAGTCTGCAGATGGGTCCATTTAGCCAGAATTATTTACACACTCACATTCATCAATCCATTTGGAATACCTGCAAACATTTTCAAAGTTACAAATGGCTAAGTCATCCATAGAGCTATTTATTACTCCATTGCATATTAAATCCCTCTCCTCCAATTCAATAAGGATGACCTTTGTTCAATAATTCAAGAATCTATAAATATCAACTATTCAGCTGATTTAAGTACACTACTAAAAAACAACATGTGCCAAAACCCAAACACTAAAATATATGGTTAAGAAAGATTACACGTCAATGGGCTTGCTCAATACTGTCAATTCCAATTAATCCAAGAGAAGATATTATGTTTAGTAAGGGCTCAAAAGTAGAAAAGTCACTTGTGAAAAATAATACTACATAAAAATAACCTTAGGAAAACACAAAAAAATTCACTGACCATTTATTGAGGTGTTGAAACTCTCCTGGCATATCCTGCATGAAACCTCCCCAATAAGATCTTTCCGATCCCTGAATGAATAAAAATGTTAGATTTGGAAAAATGTTAAACTACAAGGCTTCATATAGTCAACAGACTAAATGTCAAACTACAAGGCTTAATTTTGTTGGAGAAACTTGTTGTCCTAAGTGGGCTACAAAAATCATTGAGGAAACAGGATCTAATGTCGATGATGTCTTGAACACTCTAAAAGACTCATGGTCATAAGCAAAAACAAATTTTTTCGCTGTGTTGATACCCATGACGATTTATGATCCTTATAACTATGAATAAGCTCATGGAAAGCATGGGAGAGTGTTATAACATAATACTATATGTCCTTGATGAAAAATGAGATATGGGAGTTGGTATCTCTTCCATTAGGGAAGAATATTGTTGGATATAAATGGGTCTATAAAATGAAATTCTATGGGAATGGTAGTATTGATAAGCATAAATCTTGATTGGTCACTCAAGATAATTTTGCTCCTATTGCCAAGATGAACACCATTTTGATTGTGCTTTCACTTGCTGATAGTTTCCAGTGGGATATTCACTAGATGAATATCTCTCAACTGCATTCTATTATCTTGTGAACTCTTATTCATTTATAATATATTGAATATTTGGGTAACATGGGCACATGCCTATATTGATTGTCTTGGCTTTTCTTAATGTGGTGTCTCATGCCAATCCTAATCTCTATTTTCTACATATCAACAAGCTAAAATCCATTTATTAAGATCACATTACATTATTAACTTATTAATTACAAACAATTGTTTTATTAATCAAAGTTGCAGCTAATAAATAACCCATGCATGTATGGAAAGAAACTAAACTAATTTTGCAATATCTAAATAGAACACTTAATTTTGGCATTATATTTAGTGTGTGCACTTGTAGTGAAGAGCTTCAACAACATCTACAATTTTACAATGTTTAATTGTTAAGGTAATGTTGACCAAAAAGGAGGTAATGTTGACCAAAAAGGAAGTCCGCTAGATGTTTTTGCTTTACTTTTGGAAACAAAGTTGTGTCATGGCGTAACAAGAGAAATTTTAATGTTGATTTTTGACCACAAAAGCATAGTTGTTTACTTTTGACAATAAATTTCTATCATTGTGCCACAAGAGAAATTTTATTGCAGCTTTGTGAAGCATTGAAGATACTAGTCTCGATTGCAAAAGAGAGGAAAAATTAATTAGATTGAATAGGATGCTATCAAATGTTGGAGAAAAACCAACATATCCTATGATGTTATGAAGTAACATTTAGAGTTTCATTTCTCTCACAAATAATGTGAGATTTCCTAGGAAAATAAAACACATACATATACAAGATCATTTGTGAAAGAAGTTGCTAGAAAATAGTTGGAGCTTCTATTTTGCAATTCAGAAAACATAGTACCTATGAACACTAGACCTTGTACTAAATTTTAGTCACATATGATAAATTGAATGTATTGTCTTTGTTTTTTTTTCATGAAAACAAGCTGAGCAAGAGTTCTATAGGTCCATCCCAGAAAAATGTGTGGATGGTTAGAATGAGGGTAGGTAGGTAGTTCAACAACATCTATTAGTGACCATATTTGCAATAGATATGTAATTGAAGTCACTCTCAATTGAGAGTGCAGTGAATGTTAAGGTAAATACCAAATTTAACCAATATATTCATCAATCATGCTAATATTAATGAAGGTTTTACTTTATTTATCTACTAGAGTGTTTGAAGTATACTTTCTTTTAGTACTAAATGAAGCAGTTACAAGTTCTTGACAAACCCCCACCTCAGGATTGATGCTCACAACAATGTCACCATCTTTTACTTATGAACAATAAAATCCATTATTGCAGTCATTTGGTAAATGAAATGTAACAGCGTATGGATCCCTAACACCAACCTACATAGATATAAATAGATGTCAGTATAAAATGTAAAGGGCTAGGGGTTGTTGGATCCAGTGGATGCACAGAAGGTTGCTGTTATCAGACTAATCGGTAGGTGCAGACACTAACAGATCTCCCTAGATCCACATGGATCTAGAACAAAACAGGATAGGACATGACTCTTTCCCTAAGTTTTGACCATTGAATTAGCTAGTAGGAAGGAACAAGTAACATACCTTAGTATTGGTTCCTAGGGTCTCTGTTGCTCCCACTTCGCTCTGGTGCTCTCGTGAGGTCAAGACCAAGACAACACAAACCAACCAAAGTGAAGATAGAAAAATATATTCAACTGTCAACTTATGTGCATGATCAAGGAATTACACAATAAAGTGAGAATAGCTTTATGGGAAAGGGACATGCCACTGTATCATATTAATTGAAAGTAAATATTACAACCTGATCACCTTGATTTCACAAGCTTCCTTTCGATGGCTCTTGGCTCCAACACACACATTTGCTCAATCCTTGTATGAAGAAGATCGAATCCTCTTGATAGACTTTGCTAGATTCTTCAAGCTCCTGTTCAAGCTAAGTCATTCACACAATTCTTTCACCAATTCTCCAATGAATCTTGCTTAACCTTTTCCATGATAATTCCATCAATATATAGGAGAGAATGAGATGGTTACTTAGATAAGAATGATCCCACAATATCAGAGAATCCAGTACAAGGATAACCATTCGAATTCCAACCCATTCTTCTAGAAGATTCCCTTCTAGAAACATCAAGAATTCATCTTTTTCCAAGCTTTAGAGAAGGTTCACACCCTAGCTATGTAGCACAGTGTGAGAAGTTCGGACCCTATCTTAAGGCAGCTTGGGAGAATGGGTCATTCTCGCACCCTGGTATATTAGCAACCTGCGAACTCTCTTCAAAAATATGTTTTCTGAGAAGAGATGAATGTCATTTTACTCAGAAGAAAATTCTTATGAGGAGCCTGAGTACACCAACATCAATACATCATCACGATGACCAAAATCATGGGTAACAGTTGCCTAATACATATCAAATTAAATCACAACTGACCTTCCAAAAGAGTCCTATTGCAAAAGAGGAGTAGACAGAAAGTAGAACTTTCAGAGTCAATTTCAGATTATTGTGAAATATTTTATAAAATTTGCATACACTTAAAAGAAGAACTGACAAAAGATTAAATTTGCAATTGAATTTTTCCTTGAAAATACAGATCAATCTTACTCTTGCAATAAAATCTCTAATCAGGTCTCTAATATCGCTGGCATCATCATTGCGGCATAGTTCAACAAGTCTCTAGACAGTAGAAACAATAGCAGGATTACAAGGCCATCCTCAACACTCAGAAGACTACATATCCATGCCACCTCTTAAGCAAAGTATTTCTCTTGATTGCAATTTTTTATGAATACTTTGCAGATTGAGAAAACAATAATAATAAGCTCCCAAATGAGGACCTAATTTAATAAAGAAGAACCTTCAAAATGGTTATTATAATTCCATAAAAAGTCATGTCTGGGACAAGTTATCTAACAGGACATACCTCCCGAGACATAACTGTTGTGGCAAACTAGATGTCCTTTTGACAAACTAGAAACAAAGAGAATTATGTAAGATCAATGAAATAAGATACAAACACCTCATAAAGCAAACAAATTATCCATTGAAATAGAACATTTGTAAAGAATCAAGGATAAAACCTTGATAAACTCATCTGCTGGAGTTTGACCCAGATAGAGATCTTGATGGAATTTTCGTATATGTTCAAAGCAATCCAAATTAGGAAAAGGATCCGATTCCTGAATCAAGACACAACAAGTAAAGAAGAAAAAAACAAATCTTATAGATAACAAAGAAGAGTTATAGTATAAGACTAACAAATAAGTCCCTAGAAAATGAGAACCAAACATAGATATTCACATACCTTGACAGAATTATACAATGAACAATCAACATCCACAGTTAATTGATGCAGCAATGATAATACTTGAGAAGATGGCTCTGCAGTCCTTTCACCATCTTTTACATGATCAGACCTAAAGTAACATGCAACCAATTTTGATATTATTGACTGGATCCAGAAACAACTTAATGAGTTAAGCTTGAAAGAAAATCTATGGGGTCTACCACTGATCCATCAATAACTCAACCTTGTCCAAGATCAACAATGTGGTTTTAAGAAGAAACTGCACAAAAATAAAAAAGAAAAACATTTTCTTACTTGAAGTTGACTGCCTACTACATGAGAGGTCTCTTCCGAGGGAAGTAATTTAAATATGTCAAGCAGAGATGACATCAGATGACAACACTGATCTTGCAATTCGTGGAAACCTAATGAAAGAAGAATAAGATGGAATAGATAGCTGCAAAGTCATTCAAAGGAGTTCATTTAACCTAAAAGCATTATACTAAAAGAAACATAATATGGGAGGGAATCCTACACACACATTTGCTCAATCCTTGTATGAAGAAGATCGAATCCTCTTGATAGACTTTGCTAGAGTCTTCAAGATCCTGTTCAAGCTAAGTCATTCACACAATTCTTTCACCAATTCTCCAATGAATCTTGCTTAACCTTTTCCATGAGAATTCCATCAATATATAAGAGAGAATGAGATGGTTACTTAGATAAGAATGATCCCACAATATCAGGGAATCCAATACAAGGATAACCATTCGAATGCCAACCCATTTTTCTAGAAGATTCCCTTCTAGAAACATCGAGAATTCATCTTTTTCCAAGCTTTAGAGAAGGTTCGCACCCTAGCTATGTAGCACAGTGCAAGAAGTTCACACCCTAGCTTAAGGCATCCTGCGAGAATGGGTCATTCTCGCACCCTGGTATATTAGCAACCTGTGAACTCTCTTCAAAAATATGTTTTCTGAGAAGAGATGAATGTCAATTTACTTAGGAGAAAGTTCTTATGAGGAGCCTGAGTACACCAACATCAATACATCATCATGATGACCAAAATCATGGGTAACAGAATTCCCCCCAAAGTATGAGGCCGGAATTAGTGACAGCCGAAAGACTTTGTAAGTTGCATGTGTGTGTCGAAAACCAGGAGCGCACCTATTCGAAAACCTGTGAACAATGAAGCATCTGCATAATATCAAATATACCAATTCTGAGGTAGGCATTCGCATACTCAGTTCACAGACGGATGACATTGTAGACATAGGTCATGGCCACCAATCATACACTGTGGATCCATGCCGTCAAAATATAGCATAGCCACTAGGAATACACTGTGGATCTATGCGAGAAATTTCAAATTAAGATGACATAGCCACGAGACATACAAAGTGGATCTACGTGTCACAAATTATACATACTCCATTGCAACCTGGACAAAGAGATGATATCCAGGGTCTTCAATCTCGTCGCCCAAAAGTACGAATCTAACCATGTGATTACATGTGTTGAAGTCGAACATGGCAGAAACCACTTGATTACTGGTCATTGATGAAACCATTAACAAGTGTGAGGGAAATCACCATTGATGTCAATGACTCCCAAGGTACTCTAGTACAATCCATCGAGTGTGAATGATTGAGTTGAAGTCGAACATTCGACGGAATCTTTCGATCAAGGGTCAATGATGTAAACCCACTGTCGAAAGCGAGGAAACATGCCATTAAGGCATGCAAGTTCCAAGGTACCAAAGAATTTCTAAGTCTTGATTCCGGATAATGAGCTGAAGTCAATGGAACAAAACTCGTCACAGGAGGGCCTTGATGTATCCCCCATCAATGACATGAAATGAGTAACAGATTTTGAAGGTGAAACAGAGTATGATGTAAATTAAACTGGACACAGGGAAGGCTGACACGGAGAGAATGGACAACTGCAGATGGCCGACTCAATAAAGGTTTCAGATGGACTTCTCTTGAACATATGAACACATGACCAATGATTTGGTAGCATTGACTCAAAGACGACATAGGGAATGACCTTGCAACAAATTGAATGAGAGACAAATGGATTTCCCAAACCGGCTTCAAATATAATGAATAGGGGGTGTCATGTTCAAGAGCAACACTTACTGCCAATCAATACGAAGATGATAACATATCCCTTTCCCAATTTTTCCCCCACCATTTCTGGCGAGTACCTCTTTATTTTTACGCAAGCTTGAGGAAGATAACATATGCTTGTTGATATAAGCTTATCCTTCGGATAAGTCCTTCGGAGTATGTTTAACGAACCCTAGGAAGGAGTGGTTCGGTCCCATTGTGGGTCTGTCGCTGTTTGTTTAACGAGTCCAAAGATAGAAATATTGAAGGTTTTCATGATTACAGAGGTTGGAAAAACACTTAAAAGAGAACTCTCTCAGTTCCTTTTTCGTAAAGTAGTTTGATGAGACCGAAAAAGAGATAAATTATCGCCCACCAGACGCTTTCTTCAAATACTTTATCAAGCGTGAAAATAGCAAGGTCGCTCATTTATCTTTTCATGTTTAGAGAGTCTGAAAAGAGCTTAAAGAGGACTCTAGGGGGGTTCCTTTTTCGTATAACCTTGTTGAGCCCGAAAAAGTGATAAAAGTATGCTCGATCGTGTTCTCACGTATTTTCGAGCGCAAGAACGGACAAATACCAAGCTCAAGGTTTTATACAAAAACCATAAAAAAAAACAATCAAAACATGTGATGGCAAAGAAAAAATACATCTGCATCCCTGTACATGAACATCGAAGTCGTTACGCCTGCAAAAGTTACACTCAAAAGGGCATTAGGGATTAGGTTTTAATAAATAAATAATTATAAGAAACCAAATAACATGGTAAAAGTAAATATAAAGGAGTAAAACTCTTTTTACCATATCATTTTCACTTTTCCACTATTTGAGCCAAAAAACCCCTCTTTTACCCTCGAAATTCGGCATCAGATTGCGGGAGTTACGAGCATCCATTTGACGAGCCATCAATGACAATGAGGTAGGCTCTTTGTCCTCTACTCTTTCATGGTTTTATTTTTCATTTTCATTGGTTAAAACTCATTTTTGAGTTTGTTTTGTGAGCCCTACTTGCGCTCATCCATTCTCGCAGGTGGGCTACACGGGACCTGCGAGAATGGGTCATTATCACAGATGAGCCCACAACAACCTATGAGGTTCTTGCACTATACCTAAAGGGCACCCGCGAGAATCACAAAGCAATTTTGTTTATTTAAAATTTACTCAATGAAAGAGAACCAGTTCATGAATAGAGTTACTAATCTTCTTCTTGTGCTTCTTATGTAGGTATTTGGCCATCAAAATGGTTCTTGAATGGCGTGAAAGGGAGCACGAAGAAGACAATGCCATTGCCAGAAATCATCCACCCAATATTTCCGCTTTGAGAAACTGTGGTCTTCTGAAATACTTTCGTATCCCGGGCATGAGGGCCCAAGTCAGGTTATTAGAGTACCTTGTGTGTATGTGGGATCCCGATCAGCAGGTATTTCATGTAGGGGTCCACAAACTATCCTTAGATATTGAGGACATTTACTTCTTGACTGGACTTTCATGGTGTGGGTATCACGTGAGTCTGACTGGTAGCAGAGGTGGTGGGCTGCCCATGAGTGAGTACTGCCGCTTACACTGTGTTCCCGAGGCAGAAAGGAAGAAAGGGAAAGTAGCTATTTGGGGAGCGCGGGATTTGACCCTCCACACTATTTTATTCACCATTGCACGTATGTCCAGGAGCTCCGCTCCTCACATGGCGCTCCAGAGTTACTTTCAGTATGCTATAGAGTGTACTGAACCTTGGGTTTTTAACTGGGCAGATGCAGTGCTTCGTAGTATGAAAAGGAAGTTGACCAAATACAGATGAGGTGACCTGAAGCAATTCGGGTACGGGTCTTTGTTAGTGTCCTTCTTTCTCGAGAGGGTTCCATTACTGAGGCTGCAAGTGGAGTGGAATTTACCGGCTCACAAGGATCCAAGAATGCTGAGATGGTGTCAGCTCATGGATCGACATGTAGCTGGACCAATAATCAAGTATGATGATACCTTCTTTGACTGGCTGCAACCACATATGTTGATGGTTGACGATTATGCTTATGCCGAGTTGGATTTCCAAGGATATCCAGACTTAGTCCTGCCGGAGGATGCTCAGTGGGGGGAACTTGGTAAGAAGTACACAATTTTTTTTTTTTAAATGTTTTTGTTAATTTTATTATATTCAAATGTTTTTTATATGTTCGTTCAAAGACTAAATACAAAATTCATAGTTGATGACACAGATTTGGGACCTTACCGACCTCCTGGTACTTCTCCCATTCAACGATGAGGAGAGGTAGCACCAATGCCACAATGGGAAGCCAGGGATTATCAAGCAGTGGAACAAAACCTAGAGGGTTTGACAATAGATATTCCAGACATGCCTCTTGGATGGGTTCCATGACGCGATCAATGTCATATAGTAGGAGTGTCAGAGTCCATGAGTCGACTGCTCTATAAAGTTTCCTGGGCAGTCGTTTGTTACCATGAACGTCATCCATGACATCACTTTGTAGAAGCTATGAGCTTCAGATTTTGACATTTTGGTCTTCAGACAAAACTTTTTGTTAAAAACTCGTTATATATACAGACAACTTCTACCGGTTTACCTTGTATTGTGTGAAAATTGATGTGATTGATTTATAAATGATCTAAATATCTGTCTAATACATAGTTAGCCAATGCATCTTTTAATGTATTTAGACATCTAGGAATATGTTGATATTCAATATAATCAAAATAACATTCCAAGAGGCGAATTCGCAAATACACCCGTAACAATGTAGGACTTCAAATAGTATATACATTACTTAACTGTAGTACTACAAGCTGGGAATCGAGTCACACAACCAAATGACAGATTCCGAGCGAGATAGCATCAACCAATAATTCAATAATGGCACTATACTCTGCAATGTTGTTGGTCGCATGGTCGAGACACACACCTCGTAAGGAGACAAGTTCATTTGTAGGGGTGTAAATTGCCCATGCAGCATAAGCAAGGTTCTGAGTACTACGGCTAGCGCCATCAGCGAAGCCAATATAGGGTAGCGAAGACTTTGACATTTGGAAATCAAGCACAACGTCACATAAGGGCAGAGACCAGATAACGACAAAAGCAAGCTATAGTGAAACACAAGAAGTATGATACAATAAAAATACAAGTACTCGTGCACATATGATTTTATGCACAATACTTCTTCAAATACAACCCATTCCTGGGTTCACTCAAAGGGATACCATCATAATCTACTAACTCATAAGCTCCTTTTTCCAAAACTCGTCGAACGATATAAGGACCTCGACACATGGCTTCGAATTTTCCAGCTCCTAGCATATCTCGATCTTGATCATAGAGGAGAAAGAGATCTCCTTTGGAGAAAACGCGACGCTTGACATGTTTGTCATATTGGGCCTTGACAGATTTTTTCTGAGCTTCTATAACTAGGGTAGCATCATGTCGAGTTTTGTCTAATCGCATAAGATACAATAGACATTCTTTCTCAGCAGAAGTGTTTGGTAGGAGTTCAACAACTAGTTTTAAAGAGGGTATCTTGCATTCAATCGGGAGAATGGATTCTAAACCATAGACTAACCAGAAAGGTGTAAACCCAGTAGTGGACTTGACGGATGTTCGGTAAGCCCACAATGCCGAAAACAACATTGTGTGCCAACTTGTTTTGTGAATCCCTATCATTCGTCGGAGCATAGTTATGAGAACTTTGTTAATTGCTTCGACCTAGCCGTTGGCTTGTGGGTAATAGGGCATTGAGTTATCATGGCGAAGACTCAACTTTTCAGTAAGTTCAGACATCATGAAGTTTCTGAAGTGGCTACCATGATCAGTGACGATAGCTTGGGGAACACCAAAAAGAGCTATGACATGATTAAAAATGAATAATGCTACGGTCTTTCCAGTGTTGTCAAATGTCGGCATCGCCTCGGCCCATTTCGTAAAGTAACCGATAGCTACAATGACGTAACCATGCCCCCTATCCAAGTGAGGGTCACATGTCATGAAATCGATGTCCCATTTCGCAAAGGGACCAACGGAGACCATGGGGTGAAGAGGAGCAGGCTGTGACCATATCTTCTGATTATAGGTCTGGCAAGCATGGCATTTTTGAACGACGATTATGCAGTCGTTAAATAAAGAAGGCCAAAAATACCCGACCTGTAAGATCTTCTGGGCAGTAGCATACCCATACATATGACCACCACATGCTCTAGAATGGCAGTCATTAAGAGCTTTCTTGGCTTCGTCGAACGTTAGGCAACGTAAAAAAAAAAGAGTCAATCCCCCGACGATAAAGAGTATCCCCGAGGATAATGTATTGATGGGCTTGATAGCGTATGCGACATCGGTCAGTACTAGACAAAGTTGGCTGGAAAGTCTGGGTTTGGAGATATATAATGATATCACCATACCAAAGATCATCAGTGCTAATAAGGAAAAGAGATTCATCGGGCAATGAATCAGCTGCTACATTTTTCATTTCAGAATAGGGAAAGTCGCATATCAACTCAGCAAATACTAAGGACTTCTTGGACTTGGCACGTTCGAATTCCAAGTCAAACTCCTAGAGTATCATAATCCATTTGGAGTACTTTCCCCCTAGCAATTGACATGTAAGAATGTGTTGCATAGGGTTGTAGTGAGAAATCACTATAGTCTTGCACGAGAGGATATAGTGCCGGAAGCGTTGGACAGCTTGGACGACAGCCAAGGAAAATTTTTCGACATGTAAATACTTGATTTCAGTAGGTGTTAGACTCCGAATCAAGTAGTAGATAACATGTTCGTTGTTAGCATCATCCTCTTGGATGAGAACCATACCAATGGTGTAATCCGAGGCAGCAAGGTAGAGGAAATAATCGCTACTGTAATCGGGGGGAAAGAGAAGCGGAGCATGCGTTAGGGACAATTTCAAAGATTCAAAAGCATTGTTGGCAATGGTATCCCAAATTAACTCTGAACCCTTTTTAAGAGCCGCATAAATCCACGAGTTATCTCGGCATAATTTGGGATAAAACGATGAAGAAAGTTTTCTTTCCCCTGCAAACTTTGTAACTGGCGAAGTGTAGAAGGAGGAGGGAGATTAAGGATCACCTCAACCTTTAAAGGATCCACTTAGATCCCTTGATGCGAAATGATAAAACCTAGAAATCAGCTGAATTCTACACAGAAAACACACTTATGAGGATTCAAACATATACGATAGAACTGACAGTGGAAGAAAATGGCACGAAGGTGGGTTGGGTGATCGACTCGGTGCATTGAGTGAGTGGGTAAATCATCTAGATATGGTTGAACGATGTGCTTGATATCATGGAAAGCATAAGACATAGCACGTTGAAAAGTTGCGCTAGCATTCTTGAGACCGAAAGGAAGTTTCCGATAGGAAAAAGTACCCCAAGGACAAATAAAAGAAGTCTTATGTTGATCCTTGGGAACAATGTTGATTTGATTATACCCGGAGAAACCATCCATGAGGGAGAAGATTTCACTTCCGGCGCAATCGTTGACAATCTGATCGACGAAAGGGGTAGGAAAGTTGTATTTGGGACAAGCTTTGTTGATATCCCTATAATCAACGCATACATGAATGGTGCCTTGTTTCTTGTCAATCAGGACAAGATTGGAAACCCAGTCTGTGAGAGCCACCAGATAAATAAAGCTGGCTTTCAGAAGTTTCTCGACTTCAAGCTTGATATCAGCCGCTTTACATGGGTGAACTGGACGAAGGCGTTGCCGGATGGGTTTAGTGTCGGGGTATGTATTTATCTCATGTATCACAATCTTAGGGTCGATACCTGACATTTCTTCATAGCTCTAGGCGAAGATGTCACGAAACTCTTTGAAAAGGGATGTGTAGGTGACTATTTCGTCAGAAGAACACGAAGCACCGATATGGACATTTTCGACAATTCCAGATTTGATGGATATGTCAAGGGGAATAGTGGGTGAGATATTACTTAAGTTCCCTTCAAAAAACACATCATGTGTGGACTCAAGAATGGTTGAGATGACAACAACGGTCGACAGGGTCGAGATCCGTTGGTAGTTCTCAAGGGTATGTTGCTCCAGAAAGAGGATGGAACGATGATGTCCATTGTCCAAAGGGGTGTCTTCCATGACAGACATGATCATCTCGTCTGTGGGAAAAATGACATTAAAAGGATCGGGAGAAAACTCACCAAGAGAAGGGGTATAAGGGGTTGCCGATTGAATGGCCTGATAGGCGGATTCAACCAGACTTAACGACATTTTGTCACCGAAACGAAGATGATCTCCAAGGTTAGGTACTATCCAGGGGTCGTGAGACGTAGGAAGTTCGTGAGGCGAGGTGGATATCATGTTGATGGAAGCAATAGACGAGCGTGGAACATCAGGCGGTGGAATGGGGAAAGTACCCATTAACGAAGAGTCTTTTAGAAGGCCTACACCGACGTTCTCATAACCCGGTGGGGTTTTAGCGATGAATGGTACGTTGCCAGTAAAGGTATCGAAATTAAAGAAGGCTAGTTGGTCGATGGTGACGACCTTTCCTTGATGTGGGAAACGTACCACATGGAAAAGGGTCGACACAACTGCACGCATGGAATCGATCCAGCTACGGCCAAGTAGAAGATTGTAATCAAGGGGAGCGTCAAAGAATTCCACTTTGACTTGGACCATTTTTCCTTCTAACATGATGGGTAATGAAGGAAGGACACCGTAGGGCTTAAAACCGAATCCGTTGAAGGATTTAAGAGTGTTCTGGGATTCATTCAAAGAAGGAGAGCCAATGGCTTTCCAGCAAGCAAGAGACATGACACATGTCGAGGCACCCTCGTCGATAACAGTTTGGCAAATGTTTTTGTCAGAGACAATCACTTGGATCTGGAACACAATTTGAGGGGGTAACCTTGGAATGTGATCTTCGAAGTCAAAGATTGTTAAATTCATGTCCATTGGGTCAATTCCACTGATAGCTTTCAACAGTGCCTTTTGTTGCGTAGGACAACTTTGAAGGACTTCGAGGGCTGACATCGCAGAAGATGCTTGGGCCAGACCTTCAACAATGTTGTAGTTCTGGGCAACATGAGCATGAGAATTGAAAGCCGATTTCTGAACGACGCCCTTTGGGGGGGGTCGTAGAAATGTGTCGAGGCTCGGTCATTTGAGATGAAGAGGACCGTTGGTAGGTGGAGTCGCAGGAGAGGGTTGTATCGAGGAAGGTGGTAGATCATCAACCTTCTCTTTAGAGGGAGAATAATCTTTGGCTCGAGTAGTGAGTGCAACGTCGCTCTGCTTTGAATTGTCTGTACACATCAAAAAATAGGATGTAGTAGAAGATGAGGGTTGGTCATGAATGACCAACTAAGCCTATTGTTGAGACGGGAAGGGTTGGGACAAAATGGCTGGTGCAGGTGGTTTTGGAGCTCCTTGAAAAAACTTAGTGACCTCGGCGCGTCGTGGAAAATCCTTCATGTAGTGATCGTCACCACAGATAAGACAAGGGTATCATGGTTTGCGCTTATCCCGATCTTCAACAGGTGTAGGTTCGGTTCGCTTTGCTTGAGAAGTATTTTTTTCCTCCTTATTCTTACCTCTCCCCTTTTTAGATTTGTTTTTACCAGCTGGGGTAGATTGGACTGCATTTACCTCAGAAGTCTTGCCGGTGGGAGGGGCAGGAGACGGAGCATTTTGAACATTAGAAGAAGTAGGTTTGGGGGTTGTGCTTGAGGCAGAATGTGGTTGGGCCTAGAAAGTGCCAATCACACCGTCGGCTGCATGCGAAGCAGCGGGAGTAGTTGAAGTGGTTGAAGTGGAAGGACGAGGTAAGTCAGGTAGAAAATCGTAAAGGGTACCCGTTTGCGAGTACACGAGGTCAAGATATTGATCACGACTGATGGCCTGTTCTTCCGTGACTACTCCACCCATGGTGATGTCATGACTGATGTCATTCACAAATGATTTTGTAAACCATTGTACCAGAAACTGATCGGGGAGTTCGAGTTTAATGAGATGCCGTCTCCATCGCCACTCATGAATGTGATTGGATATATGAGTGGCCTTGTTTTTTTTGAAATAATTCAAAATCTCGGTCCCCGTGTCATAACGAATCGGTAACTGGTAATGTGTGAGGAAATCCATAGCTAGGGTGTTGAAGTCAGAGAAGAAACCTCGTGGCAATTATATATACCACTTCGCAGCAGAACCTATGAGGGTTCATTGAAAAAGACATAAACGAATAGAGTCATCCATCAACGAGTTTGATGAACACCATAGGTGAAAAGTCATAATGTGATTGTTTGGGTCCTCTCCTACTTTGTCGTCGAATTTAGGAATGTCCAATGGTAGCTTGGCTAGTATAGCAGGCCATTGGGGAGAGTGACGAATTATATCATTTAAAATCCTTGACAAATCCGAAAGATCCAAAGTGGCTATGAAGGGTAACTGTTGATTCACCTACGGGTACTAGTGGATTTGGGTAGGAAGCCCTGTTGGAAAACTAGTAGGACCATAAGCAGTCTGCATATAATGTGAAGATCCAGGCAGATTCGGTGGTGGTTGGAGAGGATAGTAGCTCATAGGATTATACCTTGGAACAGGGACTTTAGTTTGAGCATTTTCCCCCCAAATGGGATTGAACGAACTTGGATATGGTTGGCCCATACTAGGGGGTATTACGGACGCAACTGGAAACTGCTGCCCCCCAGTCGATTGAGGAGGATGTTGTATCAACTAATTCCAATACTGGGCTAAGGAGGGAGGTATGTTTTTCCCATAAGGTGGGGTCAGTCCTCCTATCGAAGGTGGTGTGGCAATTGGGGGTTGTGTTCCAATTGGGATTTGTGTGCCAAAAGGAATTTGCCCGCTGAGAGGGGGTTGAGTCATACCACCTTGGTGAAATTGTCCACCAACGAGAATCTGGTAATTTGTTTTGAATGACAGAATAGTGCCACTAGGATAAAGACTGCTAGTGGAAGACGAAGAAGGTACTCCAAAAGGAAATTGAGGGAGTGTCAGAGTAAAACCTGGAAGAGAGTGCCTAGAAGAAGAAGGACCACCAGGAGAGCCGGATGGGGTTTGCGTAGAAGTGGTAATGGAAGTATTCAATGCATGGTATCTAGGTGGTAGTGTCGGAGTGACATTGGGAATTCACGGTGTGCTAATAGGAGTGAGACTAACCGTAGTAAACCCAGTTGGAACACTCGTAGTATCTATGAGATGGGCCATTTCAACAGGGACAATAAAGTGATAGGCGGTAGTAAACGGTACTATCTCTGGGCTAGAGATTTCAGAAACCATCGGTGGGTTGATTTCAGAAATCACAGGTGAGCCTGGACCAAAAAGGTCCCATCGAAAAATGCCTGTGGACCAAAAAGGATCTTGGCCTTCAATGCATGGAAAGGGTCCAACTAGTGATCCAGAAGATGTAACAACTAAGTCTCTGGAAGAATTCAGTTGCATAAACGATTGCTTAGAATCAGGGTGAAGTCGAAATTCCTCTCGAGTATTGGTGATTCAGAAATGTTCAAGAGAATCAGTTTGTTCCACTTGTGGCGTGGTGATGACTGGGACTTCACTTTGCGGAGGAGAGCCCCTAGGCGTACTTGTAGGCAAGGGCTGAGAACCTTCCAGATGCTCTGGAGATAAACCCTGCATTCTATGTGAACGACGTGGAGGAGCTATTGTAAACGAGTGACAAAATTCATGAAGAAAATCATATGGGCAACTTTGGTAAACAAACAACACGCGCTAGTAAACAAAATCTAGGAAACAACACCAAGCAAACAAAACCTTCTAATTTTGAAGTCACTAGTTGCTGATGAAATCCAACGTCGCAACAATGAGATGAGAAGGGGATGGGATAGGGTGGAAAAGTTACGCTGACGACCTGCTTAACGGACTTACACCCTGGTGCAAGCTCCCACACATAATCATGGGTATGCCCTCCAAGGATCCCGAGTGAGTTTGGTCAATGTCAGTTCCAGGTACCGTGAAGACTTTCCCCTTCACAGTCACCTCGTGTAAGAACCTAGAAAGATAGGCCACTAAGGTTACCACCAACAATAATAAATCCTGGGGGGACAGTCGACAGTCCGATCCACACGCAACGGCAGGGTATCTAGCCCGAAATCAACTCAAAAGGCTTCCACTCATCATTGTGGGTATACCTCCGAATGATCCTCGTAATACGTGCAATCTCTACACTGACATAAACAAAGCAGGGTGAGTAACTCTGTCAATATCCATGCAACCTCATGTTTGACCCTTGTGTGAGAAGGGCTTCCTAGGACAAGATGTTGCAAATGGAATTTAACACTCCTTAACACAAGATGCTATTGTGTGTTTTGTGCTTTGGAGAGTGTATCTCTCTTCCTATTCCAAAGTGCTAGCCTAGCTAAATGTTGGTGTAATAGAGCCCTAGAAAAGAGTTACTAGGTAAATTTTACAATTGCGCAGTGTTATTAAGGGCTGTTGTTACTCAAAGGAAATGGAGATGAAACTTATGTTGTATAAGACTCTGACCCAACGATGCATGGATGAGAAGGAAATATATCAATTTTCGTTCAATGAATCCTATGTATGGGAGGGAAAGAGAAATTTTCCAGATCAAACTTTGAACTACAAGACACAATTTCCTTTAAAATGCAAATGCAACAAATCACACAAAAAATAATAATTCTCTATTGTTTCTTTTTCAATAACTTCAACAACTGATTTTCAATGTTTTCGAAAACGAAAAATGCTTTTGAAAGAAAAACGTTTGTTCACTTTTCAAAAAGGACCTACACCCCGATGGTGAGAGTGCAAAAAATAAAAAACCAATGAGCAAGCAATAGATAAAAACCCAAACCACTCTTTCAATGGAAACAAAAATAACAAGCAAACCAAACTAGTGTTTTCAATTGCATAAGAAAAGTGATCTTTCAAAGAATAAGCAAATGATAAAGACAAAGAAGCTCAACTTTCAACCGATCGCCGGTCCTTAACCAAACAAGCACACTCAGATTCTGAAATCAGAGAGTATAGCTTTGTTGAGTAAAGTCAAGAAATGAAAGTCAAGTAAAAAGTGACAAGAAGAGCCTTTGAAATCCTAAGACTATTCATGCATGAGAACGAAGACAAGAAAAACATTAATAAATGGTCCAAGAAACTCTTTTGAGGCACCTAAACTGATCTGGGCAGTTGAAGATGCAAAAAACTCAAATCCAAAACTTTGAAAAACAGGGTTCGCAGGCCAGTAGTGTTACACAGCGCAAGAATGAGTGATTCTCGCAGGTGAGCTTTGAGCAGAGTGCGAGAACCTCGCACTGAACCTAAAAGCAGGGTTTCGAACTCTATAGATTCTCGCAGCCTAGTGTGGAGTGCAGTGCGAGAACCTCTGAAACTAAGCAAATTTTTGGAAAAAGACACAAAATTTGAAGAGGCCTCTCGACCCAGAGGGTCTATCAGGGTATCCTGAAGACTCAGAGATTGATATGAATGGAGAAAATTAAGGCAAGAGCAAATGGCCAAGGAAAAATACAAAAAACCACCAAGAAAACAGGTTATTTGCCCAATGGAGTCACCAATTTTGTTATCGAACTAATCAGTAGGTGTGGACACTAACAGATCTCCCTAGATCCACTTGGATCTAGAACAAAACAGGACATGACATGACTCTTTCCCTAAGTTTTGACCATTGAATTAGCTAGTAGGAAGGAACAAGTAACATACCTTAGTATTGCTTCCTAGGGTCTCTGTTGCTCCCGCTTCGCTCTGGTGCTCTCGTGAGGTCAAGGCCAAGACAAAACAAACCAACCAAAGTGAAGATAGAAAAATATATTTAACTATCAACTTATGTGTATGATCAAGGAATTACACAATAAAGTGAGAATAGCTTTATGGGAAAGGGACATGCCACTGTATCATATTAATTGAAAGTAAAGATTACAACCTGATCGTCTTGATGTCGCAAGCTTCCTTTCGATGGCTCTTGGCTCCAACACACACATTTTCTCAATCCTTGTATGAAGAAGATCCAATCCTCTTGATAGACTTTGCTAGAGTCTTCAAGCTCCTGTTCAAGCTAAGTCATTCACACAATTCTTTCACCAATTCTCCAATGAATCTTGCTTAGCCTTTTCCATGAGAATTCCATCAATATATAGGAGAGAATGAGATGGTTACTTAGATAAGAATGATCCCACAATATCAGGGAATCCAGTACAAGGATGACCATTCGAATGCCAACCCATTCTTCTAGAAGATTCCCTTCTAGAAACATCAAGAATTCATCTTTTTCCAAGCTTTAGAGAAGGTTCACACCCTAGCTATGTAGCACAGTGCGAGAAGTTCACACCCTCGCTTAAGGTAGCCTGAGAGAATAGGTCATTCTCGCACCCTGGTATATTAGCAACCTGCGAACTCTCTTCAAAAATATGTTTTCTGAGAATATATGAATGTCAATTTACTCAGGAGAAAGTTCTTATGAGGAGCCTGAGTACACCAACATCAATACATCATCATGATGACCAAAATCATGGGTAACAGTTGCCTAATACATATAAAATTAAATCGCAACTGACTTTCCAAAAGAGTCCTATTGCAAAAGAGGAGTAGACAGAAAGTAGAACTTTCAGAGTCGATTTCAAATTATTGTGAAATATTTTATAAAATTTGCATACACTTAAAAGAAGAACTGACAAAAGCTTAAATTTGCAATTTCAGTTTTCCTTGAAAATACAGATCAATCTTACTCTTGCAATAAAATCTCCAACCTTGTCTCTAATATCACTGGCATCATCATTGCGACATAGTTCAACAAGTCTCTAGACAGTAGAAACAATAGCAGGATTACAAGGCCATCCTCAGCACTCAGAATACTACATATCCATGCCACCTCTTAAGCAAAGTATTTCTCTTGATTGCAATTTTTTATGAATACGTTGCAGACTGAGAAAACAATAATAACAAGCTCCCAAATGAGGACCTAATTTAATAAAGAAGAAACTTCAAAATGGTTATTATGTTTCCATAAAAAGTCATGTCTGGGACAAGTTATCTAACAGGACATACCTCCCGAGACATAATTGTTGTGGCAAACTAGATGTCCTTTTGACAAACTAGAAACAAAGAGAATTATGTAAGATCAATGAAATAAGATGCAAACACCTCATAAAGCAAACAAATTATCCATTGAAATAGAAAATTTGTAAATAATCAAGGATAAAACCTTGATAAATTCATCTGCTGGAGTCTGACCTAGACAGAGATCTTGATGGAATTTTCGTATATGTTCAAAGCAATCCAAATTAGGAAAAGGATCCGATTCCTGAATCAAGACACAAAAAGTAAAGAAGAAAAAAACAAATCTTATAGATAACAAAGCAGAGTTATTGTATAAGAATAACAAATAAGTCCCTAGAAAATGAGAACCAAACACAGATATGCACATACCTTGACAGAATTATACAATGAACAATCAACATCCACAGTTAATTGATGCAGCAATGATCATACTTGAGAAGATGGCTCTGCAGTCCTTTCACCATCTTTTACATGATCAGACCTAAAGTAACATGCAACCAGTTTTGATATTATTGACTGCATCTAGAAACAACTTAATGAGTTAAGCATGAAAGAAAATCTATGGGGTCTACCACTGATCCATCAATAACTCAACCTTGTCCAAGATCAACAATGTGGTTTTAAGAAAAAAATGCACAAAAATAAAAAAGAATTTTTTTTTCTTAATTGAAGTTGACTGCCTACTACATGAGAGGTCTCTTCTGAGGGAAGTAATTTAAATATGTCAAGCAGAGATGACATCAGATGACAACATTGATCTTGCAATTCGTGGAAACCTAATGAAAGTAGAATAAGATGGAATAGATAGCTGCAAAGTCATTCAAAGGAGTTCATTTAACCTAAAAGAATTATACTAAAAGAAACATAATATGGGAGGGAATCTCACTTTTTCCATATAAAATAACTACTCAACTGCTTTGAAAGAAAGAGTCTCGAATTCTGTTGTAAAATGTAACCACAATATGCAAAAAGGAAGTCATGGTAACAATGTTTAACATTTTTCCTTTACATACTAATGTATCATCCTTATAAATGATAACCTCCTTATCCATGACGGCACAAATATGAAGCACAGGCTTTCATAAATTTGACAATTTATAGAATTAGTTCGATCATTTTGTTGCTATTATCAATATTGCAGTTTCTTAAAAAAATGAGTTAAAACATTTTGTAGCAACATAAATGCATCTTAAACTTTTTAAAATCTTCTGAAAATAAATAAAATATGGCACATGCTTACCAACAAGTGTTGGGAACATAAGCTCTGTTCTTAATAATGTCAATAACAACACCCAGTCTAGCCAAGGGATGGCATCGATGTCGAGCATGAACAACATAATTGATTTGATAATGGATCTGTAATAGAAACTGCAAATACATCCAAAAAGAAACTCAAAATATTGAGTTTGAGATATTATTCCAAATATGTAATATGTATGTTGAATAACAATGGAAGAAAAAACAAAAGCTGTTTGATCAGATTAGAGATCAATCTAAACCCCTAAGAAATAAAACTAAATAAAATAAAGGAACCAAGTACTTCAGCGGCTAGCCCAATAAATATTTCCAAACAATAGAAAGGTAACTGCCATAAACACTCTATCAGGTCAAAAAACATGGATCTTATCCACAACAGCTCCATCAGAAGGAAGTTGGTCACTGCAAATTAACAAACATGGGTCAGTCAACTGCTGTAATACTAAACATAGTGTCCATTTAAAACATAAACCAATAAAAAGTTGATTTAAACAACCAGTACAAAGTAGAGAAGAACATTTCCAAAAACCCATCAACAACGGTTTGTATTGCCAAAATAACGGTTTCCTTGGAACAACGAGGAAATTGGGGTTCTGAAATATAGCTGCAGAGTGAAATAATGGCTTTGTAACATTTGGTGCTGAGAATATGTCTGAATCTTTAGGAAACTAGAAAATGTTGTCTGAATTTGGTGAATTTACCTTGCCTCCCATGAGTTACCTTGGCATCATGAGATATTTGATCATATAACTACCTTCACTAAAGTTTGTTGTTGCCACAACTCCATCACACATATTATATCTTTTTACTGCTGTTGTGAGAGAACATTCCTGAAAATGACAACCCTTGCATGCTAAAAGATTTAAGGATTCACTCTGAAACTGGATAATTTTGCAGATTGTGTTTACAGGAAGTTCAACTTCTTTGTTCCTGAATTCCAACTGCCATCAAAGGTGAGGACCTCCTTATCTAAGAGAATATCTAAGGGAATGTTTGACTTATGAAGATAGTGAATGGAAACAAGGCCGTGAGACCCATGTAGGAGTGCTCTTGTGAAGGTCAAGGAAAGGAATTTCACAAGGATTGATACTTTGTACAGCTAGAATGGATGAGGGCTTTGTTATCCACCATTTGTACAAGGATTTGAGTCTTGAAATGTTATTTTACAATGATTCTATCTCCTCACAAGGTCTTGGACAATCCTTATGCCTAAACTCACAATGATGATGCATATTTTCCAGCATATAAAGTGCATTTATTTTAGGTTGCAAACCTAGACAAAGGATGTTGCCTACACCACTATTTTGGACCTGTATAGTTTATGATTGAGACAGAAATTCCAGGAATATTTGTCCACTAGATCAACAGAAAGTAGTGTTGTTGCTACAGAAGAGTCATGCCTTCTATCATTGTCCAACCTATTCTAGCCTTTTCAATTCCAGGAAGATCTAAAGGTAAATTTAAAAGGTGCTAAAATCAACATTTGAGTAGCCTGTGAGAGGATCCTGGATGCCTATCGCAGTAGCCTATGTTTTGTTATCCTATAGATGCAACATTGGAAGCTGATCTCAACCATAGCAAATCAACACCTTTTACAGATTCATTGGTGGGGATAATGTTGATCAAACAAGTAGAAATTGACTAGATTTGTGCATATACAACCTCCTCAACAAGCGAGCATGGAAGCATGATCAGAACCAAGTTGGAAGAAAAATCCAAGGATGTGCAAGACAAAGACTTTTTTTACTGTATTTGTTGGAATGTTGGAATAGACATAAACACAAGTGGCCTACAGACCTATTTCAGGCATCATGGCAGAGATCAGTGGTGTACATAAAGGGAGGAAAAACAACAAGTTAATCATCCTTTTCCAGCTTCATTGAGCTCTAGTGTGTGGTCCCATTAGTGATTAGTGTCTTCCCATGCCCATTCCCCGGAAAGTGACATTGCTAGGGGATAAACTCCCTTGGGCTATTGAGCTCCAAGCTTCTTGGTAATTGTTAGAAGTGGAAATACTCTTTTTTATTTGGAAAAAAGGGTATGGTGCTTTATTTAATAATGTTCATTCTTCCAAAAGCTCCAATTTGTATGATTGTGACAACTTACTAATTCGTGAGTTTGTACATGCAGATTTATTCATATGCAAAAGTCGAAATGGATGAGGCCCACTTCAGGCAACTCAATTTTTAGGGATGCACCCCATGTACCATGAGCATGGAGCCTCTTAGTGATTCTCTAGCACACTCAGTCCAATCTCAACAGTCAGAGAACTTAGGGAAGGCCAAGCCATCACATTGGCCACACAGTCAAAGAGAGAGGAGGAAGCATCGACATAGCTAGCCCCCTCTTCCCACTAAACAAGTGACAAGTTCCACATGCTTCTGCTCACCATTTTTGATGTCAAAAATACCACTAGAGCCAGGCAATGGTGGATAGGAACCTTAGAAGTCAGAGTTTGTGGGCACAAGTGTAAGGTGCGGGTGCGGGTGCAAGTGCAAGGATGCCATTTTTTAAATCAGGTTAGGTTAGGGTACAAGGAGGTGCACATATATATGTATGTATTAATGTATCATATATATAAAGAAAATAAAACATTTTAGAAACATAAATAAAAATTTATGTAATAAAGTAAAAAATTAAAAAATAAAGCCCTTTGATTTGTAAAACCAAACTTTAGACCATTGAACAACACACTGTAATTTATATGGATCTGTCAAAACTCAGGGGAAGGGTACACAGTAGAGGAATCTATATTTTGGCACTAGACAAATTGAGGAAAGTTAGTTGTACAATCTATATTTTGGTGCCAGACATGCATTGGATCTCTGCAGTAAGTTGTGAAATAGAAAACACAAAACCTTTTATGGCTACTAGACACAAATATATAGACCAATCCTCTATATCATCTATAAGCATTAATTGTGTAGGTCAAACTCTTAGCATAACTTTTTGGACAGATCCAGGATGCAGATGCATCTGCTGGACATTGTTGAGCCTCATAGAGTGAGGGACATGTCCCCTCGCAAGGCAGTTGGGAGACTATAGTTGCTGATCCTGAACCTTCTTCCAAGTTGGGGACCAACTCCCAAGGACCTTGATGGTATGCTCCCTGATGTTGGGCTCCTCCCAACTATTGTTTGATAATATTGGACTTATGTTTCTTCTGGGTCATGGGCTGTGTGTTTATGCTCATTGTTATGATATGTTGTGAACTTCTCATGGTAATATTGTATGTCCAAGGGGCCAAAATTAGTCTAGAAGGTGTTTTGGTTTGTAACCAACCCGATTTTGGTCTTAGCTTGTGCTACTGATACTGGTGGTTATGTTTGCAACCAATTTTTTGTGTGTAGCATGCCAAATGTACATTAAATATTTATATTAGTAATTAAGGAAATATTTGATTAGGGAAAAAGGCATTCTTGATAACTAGATACCATTTCAGAAATGTTTCTCTGAATATGTCAGAACATGTTTCAAAAACAATTTAGAAATTCCACTTCTATAGGTGACAAACACATTAATCATTGACTGTATCCATATTGTCTTGTTTTGCACATGGTATCCGTTAGATATAAAAAATTCTAGAAAGTGGGAATAAACAAACTTTTGGACAAGACAAATTAGTGATGAAGCTCTCGTCGATTCAGAAATCAAGAATGGGTGACAATATATAACAATATTCAGGATGGATAGAGGTCCACGAGTGTACTAGAAGATTCCTTAAATGGAAAATTCCAAATTTCTCTTCATTAAGCAGGGAAATCTAATCAACTGACCAACTGCAACTTGAAAAATATCATGAAAAATTGATGTTATAAGAAAAATCTAATTAGTCTCTAATCAAGGATCAGATTCTTAGTACACAACCCCTTCTTCTCCCCCTTACCTTTACAAATACCACCACCATTATCGTTTTTGTTGTTGTTGTTTTAGAAAATGGGAATCCTGGTGCCTCCTGCAGAGGTCAACCCATCTTCCTCATTCTGGTCAACTTTACTGCTATTATTGTTGTTAGTGCCTCATCATCTTAATCGTAGTGAACCCTATACCTGTCATTGATCTAGTCCACTTCCTCTTCCTTATCCACACCCTACATCATCTTCTTCTTCCCTTTCATATTGCTATTACTATTGGCATTGAGGCTCTCTTTAGCTAGCACTCCAAAGCAAGGCATTGCACAGGGGATGAGAGAAACATGTCTTAGAGTAGCCTACTGTTGAAACAATGTGTACTGAGCACCCAGTTGGGAGTAAATCTCAAGGGGTCTAAACATCTCCAACTTGCTTAAATTTAGTTGTGCAAGGACTCTAGGATTTTCATCCCACTTCAATTTTCATCCTTAACTAGTCCAGTCTTTTCCCATACCACCATCAACATGCTTCTCTTTCAGATATCTCTGTTTCGAGCTCTTTGCAAGGTGCCATAGATTTAACCTGTGAGATCCCGGTGAGTAACAACAATGCCAGTAACAACAACATCGACTTGGGGGCACTCCATGCCATGTTCCTACCACAGTGGCTACATGAATATTTTCAAATCTGTCATCTGCTTCATAGCTTATGGTCAGACACTAGAAAATGTTGTAAATATTGCAGAAAGGTATCTGTAATGAGTTTCCATCTAATTTAAATGAAAAGGATTATGTAATGTAAACAACAACAATGATTTTCAGTATAAGCTAGGTATAGGCAAAAATACCCCTCAGTTGATGTAGGTAGATTAAGCTTCAGGAGATGTTGAGCATGCATTAGTAAACATTGTTGAATGATACTTTTATTTTGAAGCAAGATGCAATGAAGAGGGCTATTTAAGAAAGTCATTGAATTTTTGTTGGGAATTATGTTTATATGTTGTATAAGTTTGACTATAACAGTGACCAAACTAGGATCCATCCCTTTTATTTTCATTTGACAAGGAGTTTCAGGGCATCCCCAACATGCCAATTTTGGGCTTAACTAACAATGGTTTCCTTTCACAACACTATGCTTACATAATAAATACTACCCAACTTAACCTGCAAAAACGTTTTTCCTCACTTGTTCTTTAGCTAAAGTTGAGGGTCCATTTGAAATGGTCAAAGCTATGCAAATATCACAATTCCCATCATTCTTATTTCTTGCACAAAAATCCCAAAGAAAGTGAAGGCCAATAAGCCTCTACCGTACCCATTGAATCACCCTTGAGTCAATTCTATTTCTTCGATGTTAACTGAGTCAATATATATGCTTACATAATAAATACTGCCCAACTTAACCTGCAAAAACGTTTTCCCCTACTTGTTCTTTAGCTAAAGTTGAGGGTCCATTTGAAATTGTCAAAGCTATCCAAATATCACAATTCCCATCATTCTTATTTCTTGCACAAAAATCCCAAAGCAAGTGAAGGCCAACAAGCCTCTACCATACCCATTGAATCACCCTTGAGTCAATTCTATTGCTTTGATGTTAACTGAGTCTATATATATATATATATATATATATATATCTCATGATGATGATGATGATTGTAATACACACTGAGACCAATTTTGGTTTATCAGACCTTAAGAAAAACTAGTAAGGGATTATTTGATTTGTTTTAGAATTTTATTTTTGTACATGTTCTTTCCTAAATATCCATAATTTTAATGAGTTAAAAGATTAGAAAAGTCATAAATAGTATGAATTCAAACTAATCATGTATTTTTCAGTAACTTGAATTTCCATAGAATATTAACCACAAAACAGAATCATGACATTTCTAGGGTTAAAGCCCTAACCAATCATTGCCATAATCAAAGCCCTAACACTACTGGCAACCAACTAAAGGCATCAAAATATCTTTTGCATCTTCTTGAAGTAGAATTAAATCAAGTGTTAATTGTGATATAACTGACACATAATGTGGTAATTTTGAGGAAAAGTCGAATCAAAGCATTTATGTTGGTTACCCTTACAATAATCATAGCTCTAATATTGGTAGTGAAATACAAAGGAAATCAAGAAAGATAAAATTCAGCTCACACCAAAAGGGCAGAAATAAGCACCCCCTCATCTTAGAATGTAAGCAGAAAGATATAATTAGATTCTTGTTGAAATAACTTAGAGCTTACTGCTCCCTTTCCAAACTAATGAATGCACGAGGGGTTGGAAAATAGGAAAGGATTACTACACAACATTTATACAAGCCTTGCATTATTTTAAAAAAGAAACCAAGAATACAACACAAAACCTACAATGTGAAAATTTGATAAAATTATACCTTATACATCTCACAAAAATGGGGTATTTGGCATTAGTTCGATTTCAAACTCTATTCAACTCTTTAAGAATTGAATCAGATTGAACACTATCTGTTTTAGATGTGGATCATCAACAGATTCAACAAAAAAACTTAAAAGTTAGACAACAAAAGAAAGGAGGGCACTTGATTTACTCAAGCTCTTGGAGGGTTCACCCCAAATCCATAAAGAAGTTGGCAAAAGGTAGACTATACACTATCCATGAAAAACATAAATATAGCACCACACAGCCAGTGTGGCAAGAAAGGAAATGTAAACATGCTTACCAAGTAGCAAGAAGGGACAACAACACTAAAATGCTTAATCAGAAGCAAAAGAAACAAATCTTCTAAACTCTAGTGGGAGAACAAAACACTTCCAACAAAACTAAACAACCATGCAATTATGACAAGCATAAAATTAGGTCACCTGGTCTGAAAAAGGATAAAGGACCAACAACCTTGAGATTGTTTGGCGATCCTTGTTCCATCCATAAACAACCAAGTGGAACCTTAGTAGTATACAAATCTATGGTGCTTTCCTCAACATTAGAGATTGTTATCCATGCAATCAGCCAAATCAAGCTCATAATCAAATCAATTGTATGATTTTCAAGATCCTTTGCAATCCCAAAGATATAAGCTACTACCTACAAACCACTGACCCGGGAAAATTAGAAAAGTGAATCAATAGATATCTTCTTCATTTTGTGTCAACAAAAACCACTCACATTGCAACATTAGGGTCCTCCCAGGCTCACCTGAGGGAACAACACGTAGATGGGAGTTGTTGTGTCAAAAATTGGACAAATTGTTGGTGTACATGTTTACACAAAACTGGAAACTTAAAGCTCCCACATAGCCTCCAACAAATGAATTGTTTCCTCTCAAGGAAGGAGATGGCTTGGTATCCAAAGTTTAACCTAGAGAGCTTCCTTTGAGACCAACATCCTTGTTCTTACACTTAACCTCCTGTTCTCTTACCAAACGTACATGAAACCCATACTTAGATTTCAGGAAGGGTGCTAGATTCCATTTGGAATTTTCCAGTTTGTATTCATGTCAGTTCTCTTTTATTTACTGGTAATTGTAAATGTGAAATGTGTAATAACCACTAAATTGAAATCTGTGAGAAAAGAATAGACAAGATAATAATAACATAACAATAGAGTATCGATACATCATAAACAAAATACAAAAACATAAAGCATCCTGCACAAGAAATTGATTGGTTCAAAGATCAAACAAATGTCACACAAAGGATGTAAGAAATTACATTAATATATATATATAAATACAGGTGCTTTATTTATAGAACAATAGAACTCCATTCAAGCATTTATGGTTTTTTTTCACTGCCTTTCATTTTAGGGCAAAGCATCTTGCATAAAAGCAGCATCAAGCCCTCAGTGCCTATGCTCTAAATCATAACTTAGCTCCATAATATCCCAACAGTTGACTCACATGACAAAGCGCTTTCCAAGATTTTGAATTGCAGAATATATTTTACGCCTGGCACCGACAACATTGATTCCCATCTCCTTGAGATCATCTAATGTCAACAATGATAATACATCCTTCTCCACTTCATGCATCTTGAAGAGTTCTGCATATCTACCCAATCCAAGTCCATTCAACCATGCCCCAACATCCTTTACCATACCTAAGTAGTGTGCAGCACTAATCGACACAAGATTTTTATTGTCATCACCGTTCCGATCCCTCATTGCATCTTGCTTAGACCTAGTGTTGGAGTCAGAGGGGAAATTCAATCCACTCACATTACCATACTCTATGGATTGTTTATTTTCATGAGCCCATGTTTCCTCCTCTCTCTCATTCCCAGACACTTCCCCTACTGTATGATGGCACTCAGATGAACCCAAATTAACAGGTCTAGAATTAGGTGAATCCAAGTGAATTATATTAGTTTCCTTCACTAGGCTCCTAGAAGTGGCTAGATCAGAGTCCTTGAAGCACTCAGGAATGTCAACATCATAAGAATCCCCAAACCCATTATCATCCCCTGAACCCTTGTCCTGCCCATTATTGTTGCTCTCAGGGCTCACTCTCATGGTCCTAGTCATCTTTCCAACTAAGCCCATGCCTGAGCTTCTTACTAACATAGATAGGGTTCAACTGCATTTTCCTAGCCTAATCAGAAGGAAACCCACAGTGGGAAATTGGGTCATCTAGAATGTCTTGTTCATCACTGCTAATGTTTAACAAAGGCCAAGTTTTGGATAACTTACCAGAATCGCTTGGGAAATTTGAAGCATTTCGGAAAAACCCAGTTGGCGTCTGATTCCACTGCTTCTGCTTCTTCCTCTTGACAAGGTCATGTGAAGAATAGGAAAAGGCAGCAGACTGATCTCCTATCTCTTCCAATCTCACGTTGGGTCTTCTCTGTCTCTTTCTGTTCACAATAATATTTGCAGAGGAGCCCCCCATTGGAGGGGGAGGCCCTGTGCATTGCTAGTCCCCCATCAAATCAATTTGCAAATGGCATACACTCGATCCTTCAAAAAACCATCATTCTAGATCACTCCAACCTCCATTACTTCCTTTGAAACAACAAACCAACAAAAACAAACTTAAGGACAAGGGCAGAGAATAGTGTATTTCACTATTCACACCAATCAACATTTCAAATATAATTTCTCTTATTTCCTTTTTCTTGGGGAGCAAGGAATTTATGCTCCTAACACAAGTGAAAGTCATCATTCAAAGTATGAGTGAAGGTGATTGAATGGGATGTGTCAATAATTTTGTAAAAACCCTCGGCCTACCCCAAAGGAGGGTACTTTCTTTATAAATGCTTGAAGATAAGTATGTACTCATTACAACTTTGTTGTGCTCATTCTTTCTTTGTTGTTTTGGCGGAAGACAAGGAACATGAGACTTTTTAATCAAAATATGATGTCTTCTGCAAGCAATCCATATCATAAAATTTCTATTATATAATTATTATGAGCTTCAGAAGAGCACCCAAGTTTTTAAGAGGGTTCTTTTTGAGCGGATTCCACTCGATTTCCCTGTAGATGGGTCTCACAACAGAGTGGATTTCATCAGAATTCACAATCCTTTCCAGATCATAATTGACCATCTTCGCACGAGGCAGAACATATCCCTTCTTCTGTAGAGATTCCTTCTCAAAAACCCCAAAAGTACTATCAAGCTTCTCAAAAGCAGACTTCGCCCATATAATAAAATGACCCAAATGCCCACTGGGAGCGAGCTTTAGCAGATTCAATCTATCAACACAAGCAATCTCCACACTTGGAATATTCCTGAAAGCCTTAACAAGTTTAGCCCCTTCAGTGGAATAAACAATCAGAGAACCCTTGCATGAAACATAACGTCTGTTCCTCATCTTACCTTTACCGGCACGAATACTGTGACTTTTCTTGGCCTTTTCCAAGTCAGCAAAAGCCCCAACCTTCTTCAAAACCTTTATAGAAGTTGAGGTTTTCTCAACCCCTTTGACGCCATCGTTGAGAATGAGCGGTAGCTCCGGGACAGACTCGATCCTGTGACATCGGGCCATGACAAGGGTGGGGATCACAGAGGCCGATTGGATTTTTTGATGCTGCTGTAAGAGGTGAATGTGGTGTTGGTATAGTATTAAGGTTGAATGGGTCTCATTACTACAGAATATTTCTAGATATTGGTCCTAGAAGTAACATTAAAGATGAACTTCTTGGCCTTTGGGGAAGTTTATCCTTGCATATCTGATATTATTGTGGTTGGGATTTAAATATTATTCTTGCTTGGTTTGAGAGCATATATCGGCTTCAAGGTCTCTCTCCTTACTTGGAAGCAGGAAAATTTGGAGCTAAAACATCGATTCTCTTGGATCCAAAGTTTTTATATCCATCGTCAATTCAATACCTTAGCAGATTATCTATCAAAGGATGTGTGGTGCAGAGCCTCCCATTGTTTAACAACAACTAACTAGATCAATATTTTCCATGCATATTCCACTGAACCCACCTAAGATATGTGTTGTTGTTGCTTCTTTGCATAGAAACCATGAAACATGAACAATAGAGAAAGGAGCACACATGACCCTAAACCCATTGAGATGTGTGATGTTGTTGCTTCTTTGCATAGAAACCATGAAACAGAACTTGTTTCTTCTTTGCATAGAAACCACGAAACAAAACCAATAGAGAAAGGAACACACATGACCCTATGGACACCTTGAGAGTATCCTAGTTGGAGTGGGAGGGAAAATTAAAATAAAAGATAAGAAGCCTGAATTTTTCCCATGAACAGTGGAGAGCTTTGAAATTCTATCCAAACTAACCAACTATGTCATTTGATTTAATTCGAAGTTATTTATATTTTTTTTCATGATCTTTTCTTATGAACCCTTTAAGGCCTTTTAACTTTTTCATGTTAACACCATGGAAGACTCCTAATGATTAATACGATTAAAGTGGTCATTATCATCAATATGTTATCAACTTGGGGCTTGAACTTCAAACTTTTTCAAAGTGGTAGAATAAGAGGATTTGGATTTTCATGGCAAGTACATTTTTTAATGATTTTTTTTTTTTTTAATTTTAGTTGGAGGTGTTTATAAAGGCAGTTGTGGCCTACTACATTATGGCTGATTAATTCTAGGACAATTATGTTTGTTTGCTTGAATTTATTCTTCCTTTTTATGTGAACTATGTAAGTGTCTTATGTGAATGACAATAAGAATAATAATTACATGAATCATAGAATTAGATACATATATCTTGTGGTTTTTTGGAATAGTTTATGTAGCTATAAAATTACATTTCCTCCTAGCACACATTGGTTGTGAGGACTGGTCCACGACATCATATAAGCCTCAATATAACATGATCCTCATGTCAGAAGGCGCATGCAAAGAGGTAGTTCCCCCCTACTAACATAATAGTTGTTTGGTTGCAGGATGATTATGATTGTTGGCTTAACCTTCCCCTACCTCCTTTGTGTGACATATTTACGTGTGAATAATAACATGAATAACAACAATTGAATATGGCTATCTTGTGGAATATTGGAACAACTTCTAGAACTATAAAATATCATTCTCTTCCTTATTTTGCATCGGGATGATGAGGGCTCAAGCATATCTTGATGTTCATTAGGCTCTAAGATTCTCACCATGACTTGGGACTTCAAAAGCTTGATTCACCATTGTGTTGAGAGACACATTTCATAGAAAGGGGGTTGGGTGATGATCAACATTGTGTTTGTGTATATATGTATAACATCATAAAGAAATTAGAAAAATATAGTTGATGTGAATACTTCGATCTCGAGTCAACATATATCTCTTTATTGATGTATATTTCTATTATATTATCACATTTAAATCATTTTTAATATTCTCCATTGCCATAGATCCATGTTAAACTTGGACCCATTAACCATTGATACGAATAAAAAAAAAATTGAAATGCAAATTTCAATATAGTTAAATAGTCTTTGATGTTAGGAAATGCACTATTTGTGTTGTAAATTTCATGTCATTTTCTGAAGTCTAAAAGCATTATAATAAGATGGAGTCTAAAATATAAATTCTAAATCCATGAAAATGAGTGCTCATATTAGGATACTTAGACACTTGAGAGTTGGTTATGATCAACTTGGTCTAATGTGTTTTTAGGTAAAGTGTGTTTCTTTAGTGTGCTTTTGTAACTAACTATTCTGATAGTCATGATTTTGTTCTAGACATAAATTGATATGATGGTTTTTCTTCTCCTTGATATCAATAACACTTTATCCATGACTCGACACCTGATTGGTCCATTATCTTTATTTAAAGAGCAAAGAGGGTCATTTGAAAACAATCAATTATTGAAAGATGTCCATGCAATCTATTTTCTTTTTGCATTAAAATGTTGGTTTGTGTTGCCATGTTGATGAGACCATGAATTGTTTCCCTCTTTGAGGGTTTTAACAACATAAACATCAGTGCACTAATATTTGTTTTGTGTGAGTGAGGTGGATGCCACTTTGTAACATTGATTATTTGATATCCTTTTGGTATTTGACTCACACCCATCCTAATATTTACTTTATTGTTGGTCTTGTTGCCTAGTACATGTAAACACCCCATGAGAGCCATTGGAAAGCAACAAATAGGATAATTGAGTCATAGGAGGTGGTGGTTTCATGCCAGGTGGTGGAGACTGCTACTGCAAAGGATCATATTGAGCTTGTTGCTCATCTGGAGCACTACCATCAATGCGTGAAACTAAAGAAAGCCAATTTTCAAAGAGAAGACTTTCAAAGGGAACATTTTCTTATTAAACAGTAGTAGCAACGAAGAATAATGTAAACAAATACAACAGGAATTCAGATACTCAGAATAGTAGTGATCTCAGTTATAAGAATTAACAATAACATTGAGAACAAAAGAAAACAAGTGTAGCTGAGTGGGTCTGTGAGTGATCTTTGAGTATAAGGGAAAATATCTCTTCCATGACATACACAACACTAGGGAAAATGTTTCCTTTCTCTACTCAACAATCCCTCAAGCATCTCCTTCCTTTTCAATGCCCTCATGTAGGCAGAAATAGTCCAATCCATTGATTTCTTTATGGGAAACCTAGTGGAGTATTACCTTATCTCTTTAATAATTAATAAGAAACTATTTCATGGGCATGGGGTTAAAGGTTTTCTAATTTTCATTGCCTCTATGCTTATCTACAACCATCTATCTCTCTTCCAAGGTTTGTTATTCTTTCATTGTTGCATTAGTTTTGGTCATTTCTAAATTTGGATTATTGAGTAACTAAGGGGAATATAGTGTGGGGGTTATGTGAATAATGGTGAGAATGTGCCTGTATGCATCGAAATTTGACATGGTTAGACTAGACACATGCCTTGACAGTATGGGAGGGTTTCAAGACTCAAGGATGTATGCTGTCCCCACATAATCTTTGAGATCGTCCACATTTGCATCAACGTTCATCATGTTGCACCTCTCATTGTCATCATTCGTTATTCCCTTCTATATAATCATTGTCGGAAATATCTTGAAATTTGTCATGGAACGTCGAATACACCAATCAAAAATTTCTTCCACTGACCCCGCATAGTGAGTAGTGAATGGGGCCAACATTGAAATGTTTTCAATTTGTGCTCGTATGCATTGAAATTTGACATGGTTAAACTAGATAGTTGCCTTGAAGGTATGGGAGGGTTTCAATACTTAAGGATGTTTGATGTCCCCACATAATATTTGAGATCATCCATGTTTGCATCATAGTTCAATATAATGGATGTCTCATAGTGAGCATAGTTAATGGGGATTTCCTTGAAGGTGAATGAGCATAGTGAAATTTATTCCACCGACCCTGCATAGTGAGTAGTGAATGGGGCCAACGTTGAAATTTATTCAAACTATGCATGTATGCATCGAAATTCGACATGGTTAGACTAGACACATTCCTTGACGGTATGGGAGGGTTTCAAGACTCAAGGAATATGTCTGATGTCCCGACCACATAATCTTTGAGATCGTCCATGTTTGCAACAATTTTCATAATGGGGCATCTCATATTTGTCAAATGTCGTTGTTTCCATCCGTAGAATATTTTTTGGAACTCTCTTGAAATGTCATGGAACTTCCAATTCAACCACCAAAAATGTCATGCACTGACCCCGCATAGTGAGCAGTGAATGGGGCCAACGTTGAAATTTCTTCAATATGTGCTTGTATGAATCAAAATTTGACATGGTTAGACTAGACACATGCCTTGACACCATGGGAGGGTTTCAAGACTCAAGTATGC
The DNA here is from genome assembly GCA_032191745.1 of Picea mariana. Classification (NCBI taxonomy): domain Eukaryota; kingdom Viridiplantae; phylum Streptophyta; class Pinopsida; order Pinales; family Pinaceae; genus Picea; species Picea mariana. Next base: position 45,445 of record JASDQU010107954.1, on the reverse strand, counting down.
TTGATGTCCCTGCCACATAATCTTTGAGATTGTCCATGTTTGCAACAACGTTCATAATGGGGCATCTCATATTTGTCAAATTTCATTGTTTCCATCCATAGAATCTTTGTTGGAACTCTCTTCAAATTTTACAGAACTTCCAATTCAACCACCACAAATGTCATGCACCGACCCCTCATAGTGAGCACTAGTGAATGGGGCCAACATTGAAATTTCTTCAATATGTACCTGTATGCATTGAAATTTGACATGGTTAGACTAGACACATGCCTTGACGGCATGGGAGGGTTTCAAGACTCAAGGATCTATGATGTCATACAAAAACATTTTGAAAACATTTCAATGTTGGCCCCATTCACAGGTCACCATTTCCCATCATGTACTCTAGCCCTAGTACAATGTCTTTTAATAATTGTTTCCTTTAAAATTCAACCGATTAGAAAATTAAAATGAAATGAGAAGAGCCCTAGTACAATGTATTTTAATAGTTGTACTCTAGCCGAGAAGACCTGCAAACCATTTTTGAAGTGTTGTTATTATAGAAAACTTGTCGCAACATCCGTAAAATGCAACATATTTGTAGATTTTATAATGTCGCAATTCCAACGATCATTGACCAAATCAAAGTTGACTTGGTCAAAATACTAGGCGACCATTGGAGGGGGAAAACCTAGTTTCCACAATGTCGTAACTACGACAACTATATTCACAAACGTGGCAAGAGAGATGACTATGTCACAAACGTGGCAAGAGAGAAAACAATGTGGAAAACAAGGAAAGAGAGATGATAACGTGGCAAGAGCGAAGACAACGTGGCCAGAGAGACGTCAACGTGGAAATAACGACGTTATCGGGCAATATGGAAAAAAAAAATTTAAATTTCCTCTATTTTTTGAGAGTATGGCCAATTTTGTCCATAACGCCGCAAATAAAAAGTCAATTTTTTTACAATATGTATTAGTGAAGGAACTTGAGAAGAATCTTGTATGCCAGGTTGGTTGCTCCACCCAAAAGCAAGAGGATTAGACCTGGGGTTAAAAGAGGGAATGCCTCCCACATTAGGAGTCATTTGAGGGATTTGAGAACCACCAAACGAGAATGGATTATAAGGAGGTGTAGTTCCCCCAAGTCCAATGCTAGCATTAGGGCCAACAACTGGGATGGAGTTTGAAAACTATGAAGTAAAATTCGACATACCATAGGAAAAATGACTAGAGGCCATAGGGATGGACTGAACATTATAGCCCGCTGAGTGACCAAGAGACCCAAATGGGTTCGAGGCAAGATATTGAGCATTCACTATAGGATGGGAAATAGTAATGATAGGTGCCTCTGACACTACAACCATTGTGGTTGCAAGAGTTGGAGGGGTGCCATTAACTATAATAAGTGTGGGAGTCGAAGGGCTTACAGTATTCTGAAGAATCAGTTCAATACTGATCCTTCTAGAATCATAAGTCTGAAAAGTGGAGGTGTGTGTACCATGTCTAATAAATTTATGCCTTTTAGAAGGCAAAGACTTGAAATCTGGTGGTAACTTTAATAAGTGACTAGACCGGTGGGGACATTGGTCGAACTCCATGATGAATTAAGACTCAAGATATGAAAAATAAATCCTAGGGACAAATAGTAATCAAAGAGCACACCAAAAATCAAACGGCCAATAGGCACACAAACGGGGTAAAGTGGCTGAAAGGGGCCTCCCTCCCTAAAGATGGTATGTCTCACCCAATAGGGGCCTGAGACTCCCTGCTAAAGATTGGAGGTAACAAAATCAGTTATAAGGGCCCTCGTGGGCTTAACAACCCATTGGTCAAATACCCCCGGAGAGGTAATCCTCCATAAAGGTTGTGTGTTGTCCGACCCTTATCTGACCCAGGGTACCTACAGAACAACCCTTGCAAGTAACCTATGTGGCACCTAAGTCAAGAAACTAAGAAACCAATGTATAACTGATGCACAAAAGAGTAGTCATAAGTTAGGTCCACTGTATGGGAAGGGTAACAAAGCCCTAAACCTTGAAAGTACCACTTCTCACGGAGGTAAGGGCACTAGAAATATCCCCAGATATGAATAGATCCCCAGAAATATCTATGATGCTAAGAAGGTATTAGGGGGATATCCCTTCAAACAACCCCATGATTAACTCCGGTGTAAGCAGAGCCTCCTAATATTACCAATTATACAATGGATTTCTCCACTCCCTTTGTGAGACACATATGTTGATTTAATAACCTTGGAGAAGTTTACTCACACAATCCTATTCCAAGGCACTAAATCCTAAGCTAGTTTGTGAACCCTAGAAAATAAAATCGTGACTAATCAATTTTAAATTATAGTGTTAATTTTAGTGGATGTGCTTACTAAAAAAGGTATGGTATTGAAACTCATGATGTTATGACTCAATAAGTAAAGTAAATATGAATGTAATGCAAATTCCTAACTTCAATTTTCAATGAATGATATGCTTCTTAAAACAAATGCAATTTTCAATTTCAACTCTGCAATTTTGAAGTAAAATATGCAATCTTTCTTTACATGCACTAAGATAAATGATAAAGAATCAAAAGATCAAAATTCCAACCAATGCAAAATTCCTAATATTTTTTTATTTTCAATATAATAAAAATGAAAATGCATGGACTGAACAACAACTTGATATATAAAAACTCTACTGTGTATATAAAGAGACAACTCAAGTAGGATACCAAGAAGCAAAACACCTAGCCCAATGTACAAGGACAATCAAAATGAAAAGGTGATGAGAAATATTTTTCCCATAAATTCAACCAAAGACAGGTTTCTTGTCATCCCATAGTTACTTAACAGTCACTACATAGAACCAAAAAGAATCAACAATAAAAAATACCTACCCAAAAACCGCCAAACCCAGCAAACAAGCAAAAGAGGCTGATGTACACGACTATTAAGGGAAACAACGCATATGTATGCAACTTGCAGAAGGACAACACACATATATATGTGACTGTGAAGCAAAAACCCACGTATATGTTTCAAAAACAAAGCTAGTCAAAGGAGAAGGCTGAAAAACTTAGACCCAGAGTGAGAAAATACTGTCAAGCAATGATATGACAAGAAACACAATAGGAACAATAGAAATCTAAAGAAAAAAACACTCAAAAACCTAAGAAATAATATTTTATCCCCAGTATGGTCGCCAGTTCTGTTACGAGGAAAATCTCTCTATGGCTAGGGTAAACCACAATAGACAGAAATGACTGTAGAAATCAACTCTATTCTCAAGTATTCTATATAAACAAATATGCTATAAAGACAAGATAAAAGTCCTACCTCGTCTAGACGTTTGATGAATTCCATCGTTGAGCACTTGACCCAAAGCAATATACTTGCAACTAGTCCTCAACAACCAAGCAAAGCAAGCATATGGTGATAGCATATGATGTTAGCATATTAAATAACATAATCCATTAATATACATGAAAAATACATCTATGGAACAATAATTCAAATATTTTCAAGATATCAATTGGATGGGAAAAGAGTATTTCTATTAATATATGATCAACATAAGTGAATAAGTTACATACTTCCGTGTCGGCACGGTTCAGAACCGAGAAACTAAGTTCCTTCCAGCTGGGCCTCCATCACTTCAATCCTCCACCAAAGGAAAGCTCATAAAAGAGAGACAATGAAGTTCTCAATCAATAAGGGAAGATCTTGGGGGTTGAACACTATGTTCAGACTTAAATGAAAAAGGGATGCAGACTCAATATGAAGTAATTAATTTCTCCAGAGTAACTTTGCTCTCAAAGTTGAATTCTTTCTCCTCTTTTCCATAGCTCGAAATTGTCCCATTTATAGAGTTCAAATGGAAATGAAGGGCTGAGTCGTAACATTTCCAGTATATGGAAGGCCAAGGATCATAGATCTCCTATTGTGACATGGAAACCCGACGCCATTTTTCATTTTTGGGCACAAATCCCGATGTACGCGGGATGTAGTGGTGCAACCTACGTATACACATGCTGTATAGTAGGCAAGGTGTGTACATGTGGAAAAAATGTATTTTTTAGCTCTGGGATTTGAAAAAAGGGATGAAAAGTCTACATAGAGAAATGGAAAAAAGCCCTATGTGCAAGATTTCATAGGGTGAGGCAAATCTTGCTATAAGACCTACATCCTCATCCTTCTTTCCATGAACAATGAACTTCGGCTAGTCACCTTTTCGATATGGAATAACAATATTGGTATATTCCATAGTCCTTTTCTCTTCAATAGGGATTCCATTTCTGGTTCCGATATTGCATAATTTAATCCATTTATAACAATAAGATCAATCTTTGAAGATATCTTCAATATCTAGACATAAATTCAGTTTTCAAAGGTTTCAATTAGAAAACCACCATCCCAGAGTCAATCACAATAGATCCAACTATGTAAGGTTTCCAAATAATAGGTGAAGGTTTCAAACCATCAGGTCTAATACCATGTTGGGGACGAGGTGGAACCAATGAGGAATAGATAAACACTTTTGTATATAATCAAATACTAATCAAAATTTTGAAGACAAAGGTGGTGTCTAAAGACACTATTCTGACACTTAAGAACAGTGCACTGTGATCAGAACATTACAGTGCATATTGGACCTTGATATATCCATATGATATCAAATTGATCGCTTTATCTCCATGATGATAATGACCCAATAGGTTTTCTATATACAGCCTCAATATCTAACCAACTTCAATAGAATCCAGAAGATCTGTCCACATATAATCGTTGGTAGATGACTCCACCAAATCTACGCTATTGAGTCATGTCGAAAAAGATACTCGACCTGACCACCTATGCATCCAAATCATATTCAATTGTTGGATTGGTGGATCCATCACCCAACTCTATTTGTCTGTTGGTCGACTATCTGACCGACAGACATGCTAACTACTTGACTGTCTATTGTAGTGTGTTAGTTGATCGCTCGAATGACTACATCTAGATGTAAGTTGACCCCTCAACCAATTGAATCCAGGAGATGTGTGATGAACCATCAATGCTTGATGTTCCAACATAATATTTAGGAAGTTTATCTATGTTATTAGCATCTCATATGTTCTCATTTTGCTTCTAGTTGAACACAGTCTGTTTTTTTTTAATGTAATCCTCTCAAAGACATATATATGGCATATAAAACAACACCTCTACCACAAAATGTTTGATTTTCTAATAATTTCTAGAATATTTTCTATAAGCAATGACTTCATCCCCCTTTTATAATATAAATATTTTCCATCATGTTAATTTTTTTTGAAAAACATATAATTAATTTAAAAAAAACTTATTTTATTAATCAAAATGGAAAATCATACTATAAATAATAAAAAAATATAATATAATTTTAATTTTAATAAATTTGTAATATATATATATATATATATATATATATATATATATATATATATATATATATATATATATATATATATAGATAAGAATTCGCTCAACTTGTTCATCAAAATTGTATATCGTAATAAAGAAATTTAATATAAATTTAGCTTTAATAATTTTTTAACAATCTTATCGAGTTGTTTTTTTAATAAATATATAAACAATAGGATGTAAATATATGTAGAGACTTAACAAAAGTTGTTTAACTTGTTACCCAATAGTTTAATAGCTTGTGTATTTGAGTTATCAAAATAGGTTCTGCAATTTTTAGTATTCATCTTGGTAGCCATCGATGTCCTTAGATTTTCCATTTGCAAGTCACCTAACCCCAAACTTTATGTCTTCTATAGAAGAAACATCATCTTCTATCGAAACTTTTGGAATTTTGTCTAGAACATTATGGGATTCTCAAAAAAAATTAAGGTAGGAATTCCAGTCTATCAGGGGAATCATAATATTTTCTTTAGTTTTACAAGTCAAAATTTTCCTCCAAAATTTCTTTGGATCTAGCTTAGAAAGGTGCAAAATATTCTCTTGCTTTCCATTTATGTAGTTCCTTATTTTTTTTTTAATTAGTTCTTTGTATCTATTAATCTTATCATATTTCAAAGGTTGATTACAAGCATCCCTAATAGATTTTGTATCAAGTTTACACTTGTTATCGTACCGAGGGATGGGAATTCTATTCTTCTTTTTACAAAACACTTCAATAGTTTTTTTTTTTTATGGTGGTGGAGAGGATTATTGTAAAATTATGATAGGTGTCTTCAATATTGTTTTTATATGATAGAATATTTAATTCAGTGTTTAAGTCCTTTAAAAAAATATTAGCTTTGTTTTTGTCAAAAAGTGGATGCCTTTGGTTACTAGAGTTATCTTTAAGGGGGTTTTTGTGCATGGTAAATTTTAGAGTTAGGGTTAAAGGTCCATCATCAGAGTCAAGATCATGGTTGTTTAAAAGGTCAAAATTTGGTATTTGGTTGTGTTATCGCACAGTTTTTAGCTAGGTCAAATGGCTAGAAGGTGGAGGCCAAACTGGCGTAACATGAACCTACCCCACCCGATGTCACCACAATGGGGAGGTTCTTTCTATTCAGGGAGGTTAGCCCAGGGGAGACGTCCCCGGTAACCTGGGGTTTTGAAGAGGCCAAAGTATAAAGGTTAAAGTAAAATTTCCTCCTCACAGGTTACCACCAAGATCAGATAGTCCGGCTAAACAACCAATAATGAAGTGTAGCCCCAAATGAGAACACCTGCCTGGAACAAGACAATAGCAAAACAATATATACAAGCTATAATTCAATGGGTTAGTACTTCATATAACTATATGATGTCAATAGATTAGCCATTATAACAACATATGTCAATGAGATTAGTGTTTATCAATATAGCAGTGGAAAAGTATCAATTCATCAATAAATATTGAGATGATGTAGCCAACAATGTATTTAATCAATCCCTTACTCAATAAATGCTCTTAACCATCATCTAATTGCTTATCACCAGAAAGTGTTGCGTCAAGATGAAATAACCAAGTGTGACGTTAGCCTATTAGGGTTAGTAATTAGTTAGGGTTTCAAATTATAAAGGTTTTAAGAGTTGTTTGGCCACTATCACTTCAACGTTGGGGAGCTGAGATCAGTGCCTAAGGGTAAATGGAGTCAATTAAAGAGAGGACGCAAAGTTGAAAAGATAAAAGGCTAAGGACGAGAGGGAAGTGTTCTAAGATGCTGCAATGGCAGAGCCCTAGAATCAAAACGCTAGGGGAAAGAGGCTCACTCTGGTGTTTCTTAAGCAAGGCCTCGTTCTCTTTCCTCCTTCCTTAGGTTAAACTTGGAAAAACGGCTAGCATAGAAGACAAGTCAAGACAAGAGAGTGAGGTGAGGGAGAGTGTTGCAATGGAAAGGCCCTATCACCAAACCCTAGAAGCAGAATGGCCCTAGGTGTAGTTAACCTAGTCCTGGGATGTCTCCTCCTTCTTGACTTTTAAAAGGCACGACTAGCAAAAGGGAAGAAGCAATAAGAGTGTAGAAATGGCTAGGCTCTTCCTTCCTTCTTCAATTGCTGAATATTTCTGTTTTAGGGGACATGAAACAAGGGCCTACTTGTTTTCTTATCACCTAGGGTTTTAAATCAACAAAGTTTATAAATAAAGGCAAGAATATAAGCCTACAACCATTCAATTAAGGATTTTTGCAAAAAAAACACTTACATATCATGAATAAATAGCATTGCAAACCCTAGTTGTAAACCTTCCTTCAAGAGAAATGCCAAATATGCCAAGAAAATCCTTCCTTCAACAAGTGCACCTCACTTAAAAGACCAAATACCCAACAAGGGCGCAAAAGTCAGATCTCACAAGAGAGTGAGTTGTGTGTTATGTCAAAATGAGGGAAAAACTCAATATATACTGTATCATGACCTTTAATTAAATTTAGGTCATTAAAAATAGCCGAAAGGGATACAAACCAAAATTATATTGTTTTAACATTAAATTGTCAAATCAAAGCCCTAACTGAGAATAAGCAAGACATCAAGCCCTACCGAGGGAGATGTTAGCCCCCTTTTAGGGAAAATGCAACACAAAATGACAAAACGTTGGCCCTCTTTGGGCCTCGCAATCATGCCACACATGCCAGCTGCCCTGTCAAACTGTCACATGCTCAAGGTGACATCAATGGCTCCTAGGTGAAGTCCTGGGCCATCAAAGGGAAACGTTCCACTGGAAGTGGGTCAACCCCCTAGGCTGGGCTCAGCCAAAGTATGCCTGATGAAATGTCCTTCTTCTTCTTAGGTGCAAAAAATCAATCAAGAAATGTCTTGTCTCTGCCCCTGATGGGGTCTCAAAAACCATCTGATGGGATTTTTTAGCCCCATGGAGGTTCGAACTAATCATCTCCCCATGTGTACCGGTCCACGTGGTACATGTCCGTTGGGCATGGTCATGCACATCAAAAAATTCGCCCTCCATGGGCTCATTAGTCACAGGGATCATAGCAATGTTAATCACATCTCATCATTAATATTATCAGACATATGCATAAAAACCTTGATATATCATCCAATAGCTCAAAGATATTACAAAGACCTACAATACAAGGCTAAAGAAAAAGACAAGACACCCTATTGGGCTAGTATTTATAAGGAAAGGAAAGTCTCCAAGGGGTATCATCCAAGCCATGTAAAACGAGGTGATGTGGATAAGGGATGTCCAGACATATGGGTAGAGTGAGAGACAAGGATGCATGATATTACCCGTGGGTGCCTTTGTAGAAGGCGAGCTATACCCATCATGGATGCAAATTTTTCCAAGGCCTTTCTTGCCTTTATTCTTTCTTTTATTTATTTGTTTATTCTTTTTTTTATTTCAAGGACTAACTAGAGGACACTGCCTTGGCATGGTGACCAGAGATGATAGTGTTACCCACAAGCACTTTCACAGAGATGATAAGGATGGCTCGTGATGATACCCCCTTTCCCTTGGCCATGCAACCAAAGATCATTGCCCTGGCGTGGTAACCAGATAGTGGCAATGCCATGCTGTTAGGTACNCCATGAACATAATAGGATGGCTCATGATGAGACCCCCTATCCTCTTGGATAGGTCTCATTTTTTTATTTTTCTTAGGGTCCTTCTTGTTTCTTTCTGAGAGGATTTTTATTGCCTTCTCGGGGATCCCTGGGCGAGGCATTTCTAGGTTTTATTTTTATGGATTTTATCCTTTACCAGCTGATTTTACCTTCTGGGCCTTTAGCCCCTTCTTCCCACGAGATAAGGTGCAACCCCACAAACAAATCATCCTAATGCCCAGACTAGGGGAATGGGACAGATGAGTAAGAGATAAGATGAAGAAGTGATGATATGATGGGAACATACGATGGCTTTTCAGAAATCCCCCCAGTGGCAAACCAAAACATATGGGTATAGGCTTGCTAGGACACCCTGTCAATCCCCTCAACAATGGTCAAGTGGGTTAATGTAAGATCCAAGCAGTTGTTAGAAATAAAAGGAGTAAGTTGCATATATCTAAAGGTTATAATGATCAAAAGTGACACATACCATGATACCTGGACCAATTACCTCATGGAGCAAGAGTCTTCTCCGATACAAGTCCAAGCCAAAGGTGATGGATGCTGCTGCTGCTGACAAGATGAGTCTGATAAAAGAGAAGAAGGATGGGCCCTCCAAGGCCATGCTCAGGTCAAATCCTACTCTCGATACTCCACGTTTAGGACCTGTGGGCCTCGAGACATGATCTCCTAGTTATCCCTAGAAATCGAGGATAACATCTGGCTCCAACTCGGGGACATGTGCTCACCGTAGAGCACATGAGAACCTCAACATCTTTGGCATAACCTGCAGACCTGCTCCACTTGATAGAGGCATCAGTAACAAAGATGGGGTGGTATTTCCACCCCGCATATATAGACACACACACACACACACACACATATAAAACTAAAATAAAACAATCAATATGCAAGTGTGGAAGCAAACTAACATGAAATGCAAATGGCATAATACATGAAAAAAAATGCCTACTTACCTTCACTTACCTGTGAATTCAGGTCCCCCCACCTTGGTGGGGTTTAAGGAGGAGCCCGCTGATAGGTAATGGGTGCCTTCTTCCTTCCAAAGTGGTCAAGTAGTATGAATTATCAACTGATTCCTTTCCAACTTTGAAGGGTCCGAGACACAAATGTGTGATTCATTTTACATTAGATGGCTCTCCCTTTTGAGTATCCCACATCCATTCCATATCTCCCTCTTTATACTTTCTGACTTTGTATTTGGTCGTTCCCTGAACAACCCTGGTGTATTGTACTGAGGGAGGTGGGTGTTCTTCTGCTGTAAAGACTTCTTGTTGAGACGGGCAGATTTGTATGTCATCCTCATTTTTCTTTAATATCTTCACCATCCCAACTTCTTTGTTCTTGAATTCATCTAGGAGTTGGTTGTATTCTTCTTTCTTGGGCCATTCGATTTGATCAAAGTCTTCTTCCGTTGCAAAGGGCATGTCTTCTGGAGGATATTTCTGAAGAGTTTGTATCATATCGTTCTGCGTTTTATCATTATTTATGGGATGAACAATATCCTGCACATGGTCCCCAGTTATTGGCACATTAAGTAGATGTCCCACTGTTCCATCTTTCAAAGGTAATCACAAAAAGGTAAGGTCCATCTAGAGGGAACCACCTATCATTGCGCCAAAATTCATAGATAATAACATTCCCCACATGTCTGGGACATCAACCACCACAATGTCAATGTGGACTGTCTTTTCTGGATACTCCTTTAGGCATACTTCAACATTTTCAACCACCCCATGTGTGGGTATTGATTTAGATTTGAAGCCACACACATTCCTGTAAGGCCTAGTGACCTTCAAACCCATTTGTTGCATGAATTTAAGAGACATCATGTTGGCACCAACACCTGTATCTAACATGCAATTGTTGAGATTTTTGTTGTTCATCATCTAAGTTATGAAGAAAGGAGGGTTCTCACCATATTGTACCTTGAAATGATCAACTTGCAACATAATAGGGATCCGTAGGTTCATCTGATCTCGAAAAGAAAGTGTCAAATCGTTCCTTGATGGATGGGATCTTGATTGCTTCTCTGAGGGGAACATTCACATGCATCTTTGATAATTCCCCTTCGAAGTCAAAATTTAGGTCAACCTTATCAGCCTTGGAAGTCTTGGAAAGAAGTATCTCCAAGGGTGGGGGCTTTTCGTGATCAGCGGTAGGTTGTTTCGAGTTCTTCCTTCTGTACACTTGAACTTCTTGTTTCTTTAGATTTTCTCGTGATTCCTGATCTAGGTTGTTTATTACCGCCATCCTTGTTTCTCTGGCTGCTTCCCTTATGACTTCTTGGTGTTCTATATCTATGATATTTATCTGAGGGAAACCCATGAAGCAATCCATGTTGTTGACTTTTTGATGACCAGCATTATAAGGACATTCATGCTCCCAATGTGCTTCACTGCACTCCAAGCACCACGGATTTTCATCAACAATGTTCGTAGGGGCCAAGGTATTTGGAACTTTGTGCTCATTCTTTAGCTTGTAAAATTGGTTCCCTTTCTGGAATTGTCTTTTAAACGGGGGTCTGGGTGCTTGGATCTGGGATTTTTCAATTCTGACAATCTGACTCATCATTTCTTCTTGATTCTTTACGATGCCATCCATGGAGGCTTGTAGCTTGCTGATACTGGTACATAGATCTGAAGTAGGCTCAACGTTGTGTACTATTTTCTTCTTGGTGTCTATTCTCTCCCTTGGGTTAGCAAAAGGCTCAATTTTAGATGAAAGGAGGTTCCCTTCTATCTTGGTGGCGAGCTCTTGGGCTTCTTGAATGGACTGGGGGTTTTTATCTCTAAGAAGATACCCTAGTTGGCCATTGAAAGATCTGGTGTAAATATGGACAAGGTAGTCATCTTTCAGGTGATGGCTTGCAGGAATTCTTTGTAGCAATGTCTCGAATCTGGTGTGAAACTCCCGAATGGACTCATTCTCATACTTAGCAAGGCTATTCAGCCGTGTGAGAAGAATATTAGGGTCTTCTTTGATAATCCATCTTTTGAGAAAGGCCTCTTCAAGTCTATCCATGGTTTTGATGATTCCATCAGGAAGGTTGAGGTACCAACGCCTGGAGACATCATCGAGAGTAGCGAAGAACAATTCCATGACCAAATCTTCAGCATCATCACTGATGGGGTGAAGCTGAAAGAATGCCCAAAAGTTTCTCATATGCTCTTTGGCGCTGATGGCATCAGTACTGGTGAATTTAGGAAACCACTTCTCATATTTGGGTGGCATTTGCCTAGGGTAGCTTGGTATGGTTGACATTTCTAACGGCCTGAAAATGGTAGATGACCATTGTTTTTGATTTTTGGTTGGGTTCATTGTAGCGGTCTGATAGGTAGACATGATTCTTAAAGGAAGGCTCTTCCTGAAAAGTGATTTGACAATAGGAGAGTTTAAGGGAGGCTTCCTTCTGAAAGACAAAGGAGGATTGTTGAATCTCCTTCTAGTTTGTGGAGTCACCAGATAGTTTACATGAAACTACCAAAGAAAAGGGGAAATAACACCCTAGTGGAGTCACCAGGTAAGCTTGTAAGAAAATGTCTTTGAGGCAAGGCTTACCGAAAAGGTTTTTCGTTTGAGGAGAATTGACTCAGTGTTCCTCGACAACGATACCAAAATGTTATCGCACAGTTTGTAGCTAGGTCAAATGGCTAGAAGGTGGAGGCCAAATTGGCGTAACAGGAACCTACCCCACCCAATGTCAGCACAATGGGGAGGTTCTTTTTATTCAGGGAGGTTAGCCCAGGGGAGATGTCCCCAGTAACCTGGGGTTTTGAAGAGGCCAAAGTATAAAGGTTAAAGTTAAAGTTACTGCTCACAGGTTACCACCAAGATCAGATGGTTTGGCTAAACAACCAATAATGAAGTGTAGCCCCAAATGAGAACACCTGCCCAGAACAAGACAATAGAAAAACAATATATACAGGCTATAATTCAATGGGTTAGTACTTCATATAACTATCTGATGTCAATAGATTAGCAATTATAACAATAGATGTCAATGAGATCAGTGTTTATCAATATAGCAGTGGAAAAGTATCAATTCATCAATAAATATTGAGATGATGTAGCCAACAATGTATTTAATCAATTCCCTACTCAATAAATGCTCTTAACCATCATCTAATTACTTATCAACAGAAAGTGTTGTGTCAATATGGAATAACCAAGTGTGATGTCAGCCTATTAGGGTTGGTAATTAGTTAGGGTTTCAAATTATAAAGGTTTTAAGAGTTTTTTGGCCACTATCACTTCAACGTTGGGGAGGTGAGATCAGTGCCTAAGGGTAATGGAGTCAATTAAAGAGAGGACGCAAATTTGAAGGGATAAAAGGCTAAGGACGAGAGGGAAGGGTTCTAAGGTGCTACAATGGTAGGGCCCTAGAATTAAAACCCTAGGGGAAAGAGGCTCACTCCGGTGCTGCTTAAGTAAGGCCTCATACTCTTTCCTCCTTCCTTAGGTTAAACTTGGCAAAACGGCTAGCATAGAAGATAAGTCAAGACAAGAGAGTGAGGTGAGGGAGAGTGTTGCAATGGCAAGGCCCTATCACCAAACCCTAGAAGCAGGATGACCCTAGGTGTAGTTAACCTAGGCTTGGGACGTCTCCTCCTTCTTGACTTTTAAAAGGCACGACTAGCACAAGGGAAGAACCATTAAGAGTGTAGCAATGGCTAGGCTCTTCCTTCCTTCTTCAATGGATGAATATTTCTCTTTTAGGGGACATGAAACAAGGGCCTACTTGTGTTCTTGTCACCTAGGGTTGTAAATCAAAAAAGTTTATAAATAAATGCAAGAATATAAGCCTACAACCATTCAATTAAGAAGTTTTGCAGAAAAAGCACTTACATATCATGAAGAAATAACATTGCAAACCCTAGCTGTAAACCTTCCTTCAAGAGAAATGCCAAATATGCCAAGAAAATCCTTCCTTAAACAAGTGTGCCTCACTTAAGAGACCAAATACCCAACAAGGGTGCAAAAATCAGATCTCACAAGAGAGTGAGTTGTGTGTTATGTCAAAATGAGGGAAAAACCCCTAAATATATACTGTATCACGACCTTTATTTAAATTTAGGTCATTAAAAATAGCCAACAGGGCTACAAACCAAAATTATATTGTTTTTACATTAAATTGTCAAATCAAATCCCTAATTGAGCATAAGCAAGATGTCAAGCCCTATTGAGGGAGACATTAGCCCCCTTTTAGGGAAAATGCAACACAAAATGACAAAACGTTGGCCCTCTTTGGGCCTCCCAATCATGCCACACATGCCAGCTGCCCTGTCAAACTGTCACATGCTCAAGGTGACTTCAATGGCTCCTAGGTGATGTCCTGGGTCATCAAAGGGAAATGTTCCATTGGATGTGGGTCAACCCCCCTAGGCTGGGCTCAGCCATAGCGTCCCTGATGGAATGTCCTTCTTCTTCTCAGATGCAAAAGATCAATCAAGCAATGTCCTATCTCTGCCCCTAATGGGGTCTCAACAACCATCTAATGGGTTTTTTAGCCCCATGGAGGTCTGAACTAATCATCTCCCCATGTGTACCAGTCCACGTGGTACCTGTCCATCGGGCATGGTCCTGCACATCAAAAACTTCGCCCTCCATGGGCTCATTAGTCATAGGTATCATAGCAATGTTAATCAAATCTCATCATTAATATTATCAGACATATGCATAAAAACCCTGATATATCATCCAATAGCTCAAAGATATTACAAATACCTACAATACAAGGCTGAAGAAAAAGACAAGACACCCTATTGGGCTAGTATCCATAAGGAAAGGAAAGTCTCCAAGGGGTATCATCCAAGCCATGTAAAATGAGGTGATGTGGATAAGGGATGTCCAGACATATAGGTAGAGTGAGAGACAAGGATGCATGATATTACCTGTGGGTGGCTTTGTAGAAGGCGAGCTATACCCGTCATGGATGAAAATTTTTCCAAGGCCTTTCTTGCCTTTATTATTTCTCTTCTTTATTTTCTTTTTCTTTTTTTTATTTGAAGGACTAACTACAGGACATTGCCTTGGTGTGGTGAGCAGAGCTGACAGTGTTATCCACAAGCACTTTCATAGAGATGATAAGGCTGACTCGTGATGAGACCCCCTTTCCCTTGGCCATGCAACCAAAGGTTACTGCCCTGGTGTGGGAACTAGATAGTGGTAATGTCATGCTGTTAGGTACCCATGAACATAATAGGCTGGTTCATGATGAGACGCCCTATCCTCTTGGCTAGGTCTTGTTTTTTTATTTTTCTTAGAGTCCCTCTTGTTTCTTGCTGAGAGGCTTTTTATTGCCTTCTCGGGGATCCCTGGGCGAGGCATCTCTAGGTTTCATTTTTATGGCTTTTATATTTTACCAGTTTCTTTTACCTTCTTGGCCTTTAGCCCCTTCTTCCCATGAGATATGGTGCAACCCCACAAATAGATCATCCTAATGCCCAGACTAGGGGAATGGGACAGATGAGCGGGAGATAAGATGAAGAAGTGATGATATGATGGGAATAGACGATGGCTTCTTAGAAATCCCCCCAGTGCCAAACCAAAACCTATGGGTACATGCTTGCTAGGACACCCTGTCAATCCCCTCAACAATGGTCAAGTGGGTTAATGTAAGATCCAAGCAGTCGTTAGAAATAAAAGGAGTAAGATGCATATATCTAAAGGTTATAATGATCAAAAGTGACACATACCATGATACCTGGACCAATTACCTCATGGAGCAAGAGTCTTCTCTGATACAAGTCCAAGCCAAAGGTGATGGATGCTGCTGTTGCTAACAAGATGAGTCTGATGAAAGAGAAGAAGGATGGTCCCTCCAGGGCCATGCTCGAGTCAAATATTTCTCTCGATACTCCATGTCTAGGACTTGTGGGCCTCGAGACATGATCTCCTAGTTATCCCTAGAAATCGAGGATAACAGGTTGTAAATAGGGATATATAATATCAAATAGTCCAAAAATCTACTACCCAACCCATGTATACAAGTCATTTGGTTAGATTTCAACCACTTCATTAGAACATTACAAATGATTAGATCTTGAGAACTGTAAAGCTTGATTAGATCAGTACCATATAAATTCTTGGTCAAGTCTTTTGAATTTCTCTTGTATCTATTAGCTAAAACAAGGTCATTGTCTAGCCAAAGAGGATTAGGGTTGGAATTATTGCTTAAGATAATAACTTGATTAGTTGCAACTCTAACATTAAAGTCGCCCAGAAGGAGGATACTACCTTCATTTCTCAGAATGTAAATATCTTGTTCTAATATTTTATAGGGACAATTTTTATCTAGATTTTGTTTTCTGTATAAAAGGTAGAATTAATGGGTGCAAAATAACAAATTCCTCCAACCCCTCTACGAGAGGATTTATTGTTCTATGTTGACCGCAATATAAATCCATCTATGTTAGGGACCTTAGATGCCTCATGCTCCCACTTTTCAAGTAGAAATATAATATCAATTTCATTTGAGATCCAACTTAATAGGCCCTTTATTCCAAGGAAAGCCCCGATAGTTCCAGGAAAGGATCCAAAATGTCTTCATTTTGGTCTCTATCCTTAATAATAGCTTATCAGTTCCTAATCATTGCCCATTTTCCTTCCTTTCTAGCTTCCTTTATCTTTTGAACCTCCTTCCTTAATTTATCTTGATCTTATTTAATGAGGTCTTCATTTATAAATATTTTAGATCCTTTTAAGCTAAGAGTTTTACTAAGTATGTCATATTTATGGGCGTTATATCTTACCATAACCCTAATAAATGTATCTTTATTTTCAACTATTTTGCCCAAACTTTTTGCTGATATAAAGATGATTGTTTCAATTTATGATTTATTTTTTAATTCTTCCTTGACTATTGCTAACATGTCATCATCTTTATGTTCGTTTATACCAAAAATTATGAGGTTCAAGGCTCTTTTGTTATGCTCATGGTATAACTCTATGAGATTATTCATTTCCTCTTTGTTATGTTTGATATCTAATTTGTGTTCTAGACCATTTAGGGCCAAATTGTTAATTAGCTTGTCTTCTAGCTCTTTAATCTTGTCCCTAGGTCTGTTATTTTCATCCACCTCTTCTTCCTTCATTGATTATTTTTTTTCTTGGTTGTTTTTTTCAATTTCTTGTAATCTAGCCTCCATTTTGTGTAGGTGAGTCTCAAACCCTAATAGTTTACTATCCATCTATCTTTAAATATTTTCTTCGAAGGATCTAAATTTATAATCAAGCATTGCTAGTAACTCACTTCCAAGCATTGATACTAATTCACTTTGAAGTTTGGCTTTTCTCTCTTCTCTAAGTTTTTCTATTGATTATATAGATTCATGCAAACATTTTTCTATAGATTCTATAAATTCATGAAAACTATCTAGGATTACTTTGTTAGGCCTTCCTAAATACCCATGTTATCTAAGATTATCCCAATAAAATTTATTGAATTTGTTATTTAATTTTTATTTTTTAAATTATATATATAATATCCTTACCCACATAGATCCTTTTCCATGAGTTAACATGGTTTCTACGAGATGATATTTCTACACGATCCAGTTTGTCTTGAGGCCCCTGAGAGACCTTACTTTGTAAAACACCAGGGATTTCTTCATGCCCACTTTCTGTGAAGACGAGATAACGATGGGTTTATCCATTTCCATGGATTTCCAGTAAATGGATCAGACAAATATGTTCATATATGCTCAGTTAGTATATTTCCAATCCTTTGGGCTGAGGAAATACCATTATTTCTCCTCGAAACAAGCCTTCATTGAAATCCTTACTTATTCCATTCCTGTAGGTAGTCAGAGATAGAGAGATGTTTGAGGATTTCTTTTTAAAACACCATGGATTTATTTATGCCCACTATCTGTGATGGCATTCTTATCATCATAATAACAATGGGTTTATCTGTTCTTGTGGATTTCCAGCAGCCGAAGCTGGAATTTAAAACTGGTAGTCAAATACGTTCTTGAAATGGAAAGTTTTTAATTTAATCTTAGTGCCATTTTCTACGCTCTTCATTTAAAAATGATTGTCAAATATGTTTTGAAAGTGGAAATACGTCCTATGGGACGTCAAAATCTAGGCCTAATTCTTTGTCTCTATTTTAACAAATTGCAGTTTCCTTTCGATTCCACCCGTTTCCATCTCATCGCCATTATTATCAATAATCAAATCCACCATTTTCCATTTATTCTCATCATTAGCACAATTATACATGAGTTTTGTTGATTCAAGTATTTATTGCGATAAAGAAATATCTCAAGTATTTTCTTACCATGATCAATAATCCAATGCAACATTTTTCATTTATTATCATTATTATCACAAATGTATGTGTCTTTTTTTATTTGAATCTGTTGGTCCTAAGGTATGCACCTGACTGCTAAGGGTAGAGCTAAGCCACCTCAGTTGTTGGAATGATTGGTTTTTATAATTTTGGTTTATTTGTTTTGATGGTCAGCTGATGGATGAGCTTCAAGGTCATAGGTCTAGTTGGACTGCTTCAAAATATTTACTACAATGTTTCCCTTAGCCAGTGGCATACATTATGGTATATCAGATAAAAGAGATAAATGTAGAACAAAAGAACACTGACAAGTATACAATCTGTCACTTGCAACTAGAAATTTTATATCTAATACATTGCATTAAACGTAGAATAATACTTGGAATACATTTATCAACAGGTTGTAAACACATTGGATGAAAGTGAAAGAATAATTTCTTTGCAATACATTCAACATGCATCCAAATAAGAACAAAATACAGGAAATATTGAGAAGCAAACAATCTGTTCACTAGAAATTATATTCACTGAGTAGAAAACTTTGAAGATCTTACACTTCATAAGACCAACCTATATCTTGATAACTTGATACACCCAAAAAAGCTCAACCTTTTTACCTTCACATATTCTTCTCTTTATCCACCAAAAGGATTTGAATGCCTATCTCAGATCTAAATTCTAGAGTTAAGTTGTTCATTACATTCATACATGTAGATCTTAAAATTCACCATTCAATTATGATTACAATTCAAGAACACTTATTTACAATGAGTGAAGTAAAGTTTAGATACTAGTTTATAGGAATAAATCCCTCTTTTTGGGCCCACAACTTCAACCTAACAAACATTATTTTTATCAAAAATACTTTTATTACAATTGGATGTTATATCTCAAACTGAAACAAAAATATTCTATCATTGAAACTAGAGTCTCTGCTGATAACTAAAGTGTAGGAGTTGCACAACAAAAGTCTTCAAAAGATGGAACTTGTTATTGAATTTGAATGGATCCACATGTATGCCACTAACTGGAGAAAAAAGCTTTAACATTGGAGAAAAACTTGCACAGGCTTCAGATTTTCCTACTTGTTGACAACAACAAACTTAGATAATTTCCTTTAGGAACATGCAGAAATTTTGATGTTTCTTTTGCAACTTTTGTTACTTTATCTGTAATTTTGAATTTTTCATCTCATTATTTTGATATTGTTGTTGCAACTCTTGAATCTATTGCCTCATACTATCATTCTATTGATTTAAGGTTTCCACCTACTGCTTATTGGCCTTCTTTTCCCTGTTGCCTTCAATTTTAGGCTTGACCTCTGTTTTCATTATGTTCTCAGCTTTATGTACATATTCTTCATCAGCAACAGGACTGCTGAGATCAATGGAGATATTATATTTCCTAGGTCTCATATCATACATTGGCTTCTTCTCAGGTTTGACTCTAATTCTATATTTCATAGGTTCATGTACCATCAACATTTCCCCCCCACCTCTGGTTTGGTCTCTTCTAAAACTTTCTCTGAGACATGCTCTGTTTCTGGATCATTCTCTTCAAAATCCATCTCTATTTTTGGACCCATGTCTTCTAAATCTTACTCTAGGTCTGGACCTAGTGTGGCCTCTGTTTCCAAATTAGTAGGTTTAATACCTGAGCTCTATCCCCTGTTTCTTTTCTTTCTGGTCTTTCCTATTGGCATTTCCTTCAAAGTGTGGATGGCCATTTATTCCATATTGGTAAACCCATAGTGATCTTCATTAGTGTCTTGATCTTCTATTATAATATTATTTTTCTCCTTGAGGGATGGATCGAACAAGGCTCTGGATTTTAGCCTTAGTTGGTTGGTCAACCTAGTCTTCTGATTTGGTTTACCTGGCATCGCTAGGACCTGTTTCCCATTTTTATTTCTACCATGTTTTTACTCAAGAGGATATCCTATATGTGTGTCTAATGGCTTAGATTCAACTGTAACTACTTTAGGACTAACCTGCTTATTCCTATATTGTTTTCTTTCTTTTAGTTTAGGAGTTGTTTTTTCCTACATATCAGTGGGGATAGGTTCGACCTCAAGATGCTCATGAGATGATTGGGATACTAGAAAAACCTATTTTGTACCCTTTCTGAAATATACTTTATCATCATCCTTGTCACTCCGTTTCACTGTGGATGACCTTAGTTTCCTCTGAGGTATTTCCTTGTTTTTTGGAGTGATGGATCTTCCTTTTTCTAATCTGGTCCTTCTTTTTGGTTGTAGGGTATTTTATTTGGAATGATGGATGGTCTTTGATGAACTTCCAGGCTCTTTGGAAGCCCTAACTTCCTTGGTAATGCCAATTTCCTGTTCTAATGGTTGTTGTTCATTTGGTTCTTCATCTTGTAACCCTATAGATTCTAGAAGTTCTTCCCAATTCATTCCCAATTCACTAAGAGCATAAAGGAATAATATTTTTATAAATCCCTGATGGTAGAGGCTTCTGTGAGCATTTTTTGTATAGTTCTGGACTCGTTTGGACATCTTGGTTAGGATTTTGAGAAGGTAGAATGGGATATTCATCTCCTTATAACCATTTATATGCATGAGAAATATGAGATCATAACAATGGATAATAAAAAACCTACCCTCTTCAGTGATGTACCTCTGAATTTTAGACATGACGCCTCTCCATTCCTCTTTCATCCATTCGATCAGGATTCCCTGCATCTAGCCTGGGCTACGATGCTATGCTACTAGAAACTGGTTTCAAATATCAACTGATAATTTCCCTTTCTTGAACCACCTCTCACCATTGATAGGGAGAGCACATGATCCTGCTATAAAATTCTCTGTTATGTGGATGGTTATATCCCCAATTTGTGTTTAGAATCCATCAAAGTTTTGTGCAAAGACTAGAGTGATTTTTGTATGGTGTCCATTGAAGGAGCCTATGAAATTTAACCACTCGCCCCTGATGAATATATGCCTAATCTCTAGTTTGTATTCAAACAATTCAAAACCTTTTGGCCCTGTCCTTTGAAGCTGCCAATGCTCTCGTGGTGGTATCATCATGCCATATCTTCCCTTTGTTGACAATGGTGGTTGAGACCATGCACCACTTAGGGTTCTCCCAATATATGCAATGAAAATTGCACAAAAAACCAATGTGCATGAATTTGAGGGTAGTAGGCACAAATGAGTGCAATTTGGGTGCCAATGTGCTATATTCAAACTTTAAAATATTTATAAACTGAAAAAATTCATAAAAACAGAGTCTGCCTGTTCATTGTAAGAATGTTGGCATTCTTGCAATCAACACTTTTACACCTGTAGGCCTATGCTAATTCTTTTGTGATATATCAGTGATATAAAACATGGTGATAAGACTTTTCCAATCTAAAATCAAGAGCCAAATAAACCTTATAAAAATCAAAACATCTAGCATTAAGCAAAGAAGGGGAAGATAAAAAATAAAATGACTTAACACATAGTGAAGAAGAAAAACTAATTAAGAGATACATTGATAGATGAATTGGATGGTTTGATGAGTAGAAGGAAGAGGTGCAGACCTAGGATCTAATATTGGCTCCAACTGGGGTTAGCACTTCCTTGTGAGGTGTTAAGAACAACATAACTATGTGCATTATTTATTTATTTTTTCCACCCTGCCACTATCCACTTTATTCCCTTTACTAGCCCTAAAATTTGTCTTATTTCAACTGAAAACCAAATATGCAAATATACCCCAGTTCCTTTATTGGGTTATGGAGTCTGTTATTCACACTAAACTACCAAATCATACTGAAAATTAAAGAAACTATGTACAAACTGAACCACTTCTAGTTCATGAGGTAAAATAATTCTTCAGGAAGCGACCATTGATTGGGCTTCCAAAGATCTTAGTGTCATCCAGATTTTGCAATACAAAGGTATTGTTATTTAGAATCTTGGCTACTTTAAAGGGGACAAATCAAAGGTTATCAAACTTACCATGTTTGGTCTTGTCGTCTCTCCTGACATCCCATCTCAGAACCAGGTCACCTGCTTGAAAAGTATATTTTTTGGTTTTCCTGTCAAATGATTTCTTAACCTTGCTTTGGTAAGCTTCAATTTTCTCATTTAATATTTCTCTTCTTTGTTGAACTTCAATATTCTGAAAAATCATCCTCTGGATGTCATTAGGCTCCACTTATTCCTACACCTCACTACCAGACCTGCCACCGTGCTATCGAACGACGCTATGGACCTTCAAACCAGTAGTCCATGTCACCTCTGTGACATGGATTCCATGTCATGCTCACATCATGGTACGAAAAATTACCCAACATTTCCCAATTCTCAAAATTTACCAATTTTTCAAAAATTCCTATTTTCAAATTTTTTTGCGAAGGTCGACATGAACTCTGAATTTTAAGTTTCTAATGGCCAATTTCATCCCTATGCATGTCAATTCAACCTATGCACCCAAAATTCGACGCTTTCCATGTCAAATTCTCATTGAATTTCGTTGTAGAAATTAGGGCTTTTGCCTAATTTCATCGAATTTTTCCATGGGTATCCTGCGAATCCTAAATTTGACCAATTATAGGTTGAAAAACACCCATTCAAAGGTTAAAATTGTCGATTTTAACTCCTTGAGATTTAATTCTACAATTCAGTTTCTACATGTTGAGTTTGGCCCATGTAGGAATAGTATTTGAACCCAAATCTCTGATACCAATCTACAACATGCCCCAACTTAACTAAGGAACATTACTACGTGGAATACACATAAAATAAAAAAGAATCTTGTTACTTCATTTCCTGTAGCTTACTAGCCACACTGAATACATACAATTAAATAGATTCTAATACCCATAATTAAATGCATCTACATCATTCTAAATGCACAAGAATGTAGTCAATAAATCATCTATAACAACACATAAAAAACATTCTCATTCACATAGTAAAATGCATAGCCATAAGACTCATAAGAAAACTCATATAATAGATAAACACTTATCTTTAAAAAAAAAAACTTGTGCAACCAACTGCTTGGGAGGGATGTTCCACCCAACCATAGACTTGTTGTTGTTGGATAGTTGGTTTGGACAGTTGGTTGTCATTGATGTCAACCCTTGGAACGTTCGAGATACCCCAAAGTTGTGATCAATATTGATGATAAGTTAGTTTTCATTGATTCCAACAAGAGTGGTTGATGTCAACAAGTGTGATGGGTGCATTTGAAGAAATCTACAAGGAGCCCCAGAGGTGTGGTTATGGAACCCGAAGTTGATAAAGTAATAAGGACATGAATGACATTGTAAATGCATATATTACCTTCATAGATGGATAGTACTTGTCATTCCTTTTCTGGTGATATGTGGTATGACACATGGTTCCTCACAATTGGGGATTTATGAGGTCTTGAAGTTGGAAGCCCCAAAGATGGGTTATGATGCCCCTAGTTGGTTACAAGAAAATTAATGAAAGGGTTAAGTGGTTGTAACAAGAAACCCCTAAAGTAAGGAAAGAAGTTACCTAGAAAAGTATAAATACACCTCAAGGAGTCTCTCATAAGCACATTCATAGACATATCTATTGATTATCTATCTTGTGAAGAAATTTTGGTCTATTGGCAAATATGAGGTTGAGTCTGAGGTAGCAAGTCTGAGGGTACGAAGGAAGGTCGAAGGGGAAAATATCAGAGTTGTATCAAATGTGAGTAACCCTATTTTCTGAGGTATCTGTGGGTTACAGGTCAGCAGGGCATGGACGTACGTGGGATGTAGTGGAGGAAAGTGTGGATATTCACAAGCAGTAGAGGAGCAAGTCGTGGATCTATGAAAAGTCTTGTTAAATGTTGATAAGTGATGCTTGTAACAGGTTGTTGATTCCTAGGTTTGTTTACTCATCCGTTATTTGATAGAACATGGTTTATATAGGATCAAAGGTATGCTTATGTGTTAGTTTTAAGGTTTATGCTTATGTTGTTATGGTACATGCTTGCAACATGTCATGGTAGTGATTGTGCATGGTACACTTTGGTGATGGTATGATACATTGTTAGAAACACATATTGGATATATGGTACATGAGTGATATGGAAAATGTTAGATGATATCTCTTGGTACATGGTTTATGGTTGTTGGAACATACTTGAGGCACATGGTTTGAGGTGCATCTTGGTTACATGCTGATGATGTGATGGTCATGTCATTGGTATCTTGTTGAGGCATTTTCTTATGTATGAGGCACATATTTGATGCATGGTGTGAGGCATATTCTTGGTACATGTATGAGGTGCATGTCTTGGTAATGTAGGTACAAGTTGGTATCCCTTAGTGATGTTATGATACATTGATTAGTATCACATCTTGGATATATTTGTATCTTGGTATTGTGGTTATCTTGGTTATTCTTGTGGCACTTCATTAATGATATCTTATGATAGGGTACATGGTTGATGTATGAGACGATACATGGTTGATGTACTTGGTATAGTACATGGTTTATGTACTTGGTGTGGTACATGGTTGATGCATGGTATTGTATAGGTTGATGTACATGTTTGATACATGGTACATCATTTGGCATATGCTTGACGTATATGGTTGGTTGTATATCATTGATGTTTTGGTACATGATTAAGACACATATCTTGTGATGGTATGTTGGTGATCTTGGTATATGCTTGATAGAGGCATATATTGGTGATGATAGTACATGCTTGGTAGATGCATATGTTGGTGATTCTTGAGCATCTGGTCGAGAGGTGTTCTTGGTGATCGTGGATCTGGTTTCATTGATTTTGAGTATCGGTCACAGTGACATGTTGATAGTGACAGGTTGATGTGAAAATTTGCATACAATGGCAGGCTGATAGTGACAGTGGTAGTGACTATGGAAGTGATTGTTGTAATACCCCAGATTAATCCCCAGTGTAATTGTACATATGTTTTATAGGCTGATGAGATAGGATATTATAGGAAATAGTGCCTATGTTATTATTAGGATGGAGATTCTGGATTGATAAAAGGCCAGTGTGCCTATTATTGTAATACATAAACACTCATACTATTAATAAAATACATCACTGTTGTAGATCGACCCAATGAGAGAGATGGGGGGATAAACTCCATTAGAAAGGGAAAGGGGGAATAAGAGTCTACAAAAGGGATAATATAAGGGGGCTCAAGCCCAATGGAATATTGTATTGATATTCCTTAAAGATGAAGTTATGGATATGAATATATCCTAAGTTTCTTAAGTGGGAACAAGTACATTTCCTTGAGTTCCATGTTTCATAAAAGGAACATGCATATATAAGAGGGAGATTTAGTGTATTTCTCATCATTCATGGAGGAGGATTCAATCATTCTCTCCTATCATCCATGGTACACTATGGTTTCCATTATGATACCTATACCTGATATGGTTGCTAATGAAGAGGCAGGTTGTCAGGCCCATGTTGCTGCTAAAGCGGCAGGTTATCAGGCCCATGGTCGAAGAGTCAGTTTGTAAGGCCCTTGGTCGAAGAAGTAGGTTGTCAGGCCCATGGTTGAGGAAGTGGGTTTTCAGTCCCATGGTCGACGAAGTGGGTTTTTAGACCCATGAGCATTCTCTCCAGGTGAGATAACTATTGGGAATTAATTTCCAAGGTGCTGAGCTACAACTACAAGGCTATGAGACTCCCTTTCCGACCTGTTGTTGAAGCCCCAAAAGGGAAGTGGAGAAGCTGAAGGATTACTGAGAAGAGAAGGGGCACACTTCCTGGGGTGGGACAAGAATGTATGGGATGAGGGACTATAGGTTGGTTTCTAGAGTTGGCACCTGAATATGATAATTTCTATTGATTGGAAGAACTTAGACTACATTAGAACTTCATTTTCATGAGTATATTTTATCCCCATCTCGGGGGTGACCCATTGCTGATATTATGAATAGTGTGGTCTATGGTTGGGAGGAACATGGAAGATATTGTTATCCACATTAATATGAGCAATTGCAGAAGTATATTAGTTACTTAAATGGTATCATAGTTTGAAAATTATTCGTGTGGCATTGCCCAACTATGATTCTGGGGATGCTACAATGTGGTATCATAA